>JAOXJJ010000529.1:39548-61568 GCA_025769935.1 Phoenix roebelenii
GTTCATGCGATGAACAGGATATGCACATGTCTTTCCGCTGCATATCTGAAAATTTTTGAATTTTCAGCGGCATGTGCCATATCCTAACAAGCATGGCCTCTCCCCGGCCCCTCAGGGCCAGGGCGGCATCAACGTAAGGCTCATAGGCGGAGCATTAGTAGTGTCTGCACTGGGGCGTCCGTCATCGGGTCTGTCGAATGGTCCCTAAGTCTGCCCCTCTGGCTCCGCTCTGCTGTCTGGCTCGTCGACAAATCGGCTCAGATGGCCTTGGTAGACAATCACTTCGATCCTATCATGGAGCTAATAGCATTCCTCCATGTCGTGGTCTCTATGGAAGCGGCAGTACTTGCCCGTGCACTTCCGTGACTTGGACAGTCGAATCTTCAGAGGAGATTCGAGGTAGCCGCAACCTTCAATTTTCGTGAGGATTTGGGCTCGAGAGGACGTAAGAGGAGTATACTTCTCAAAACTTCGATGGGAGAGGTGTCTCCCAGATCTTTGGGGAGACCAGCTTCTCGATCGATAACACTCCTCGTGGAGTTCCGCGATCTGATCCCAAAGCATTTAGATTTATCGCCCCGCTTCCTCGACCTTTTTGTCGAGTTCGGTGATTGACGGAGCTCCAGTTGGATGAAGGATTTGGATAACCACGGCTAGGGTTTGGACTTGCTGGGCAAGTAGGTAGAACTGCTCTGGCTGGATTTGAGAGGTTTGGTCCGCAGGGACGGGTGATGTAGGAGACGGACCTTGGAGTGAGTAGTCGGACATTGATTTCCAGCTGCTCGATGCGTTCAGGGCCCCTTGGCTCATTATCCTTGCGATCACGACTCAGGCCCTTCCTCTAGCGCCAAATATGATGTGGTTCAAATCTGGCATGAGGGTGACCACGCCGGTGGAGCCGAGGGAGCCGTCGGTGTGGAGAGAGGAAGACGGGAACCACCTCCTGCGCAACGGCCGCGGACTTGCACAATGCCTCACCAGTTTTTCCGGTGAGGGCCCTCCGACGATCAAGTTAGACTAGGTAAATTTTGGTCCAGCCGAGAGAGTCTCCTAGGATTACCTGATCGAGCTATTTATAGCCTCGGTGGAGTGGCCCAGGTGACGGAGGTGCTGTCAGTCCCCATCATGAGGGGGTATGGTTCTGAGCCGGATAGTGTGCAGCACAGCCCGTTCTTAAGAACGGTAGGGCTTTGTCAGTTACAGTAGGGTACGACCGGAGTAGTCAAGGTGCCATCTGACTGCTGTTGGTCGGTTGTGGAGACATGACATGGCAGTGTAGTGGAGTATGATCTCCTAGGTGGGCGTAGGTCTGCATGTGGATGTGGTTGTTGGTGAGGCCGAGCTCGTTAAGTAGTTGTGTCAGGCGTTTAGTGAGGCCAGCTCGGTGTAGATTGAGAGGGCTTGATTTTCTGGGTTTCGAGGTATACTCAAGGGAGCACTCCAAGCTCGAGGGTCGAAGCGTATGCGGTATATTGCTGGGGTCGGCGTCTCGAACTTGATCGGGATGGGTCGGTGTTTGCATGGAGGCACCACAAACTTGGTTGGGGGGTCGGCAAATGTTCGGAGTTGGTGGAGTTCCGAGGACGAGCTGGCTATGAGCCGAATTGAAGGTTTAGTCATTTATCGTTGGTGTTTACTGGGCTGAAACGGGGCGGCCTTTTAGTTGTGGGCTGGACGATCCGTTTTTCCCTCTATTAGTTGGTATACTTGAGGTAATGCAATGGTTTGATCCATACGATCGCTTGGTGGTTGATAACAGTAAGACATGTGTCAGCCCATTAGATTAGGAGTTTGATAAGATGTACCTCTTCCAGTTGATTTGAGCTGTTGGGAGCTATATATAAGGTAAGTAGGCCTCAGTGTCTTTATCTCATTTCCAAATTTGTGGGGTCTCGCTTGGGTCATTTTATTCTATTCTTAGCTCAGTTCTTCTGTCTGTTTGTTATTAGGTCGTTAGTAGGTACTTCCTTCTCCCAACCTTTTTCCATTTTTCATAGGCTGTAAATCATAGATCATAATGAGTGGCTCATCCATTAGCGAGTTGTCCAGCTATAGTTCTAGGTTAGATTGCTTGGGCTTGTCCTCTTCAAGTTTTAAGACAGCTGAATTCGTCATCCCATATGGTCCTAGTGCCACAGAGAGCACCTTAGATCAAATTGATTTAAATAAGATTAGAAGGTCATACTTCATTCCTCCTAGCATTTCCCTAGGGCTATTTGGGCTCGATGGGAAGGCCTCTAGTCATCTTCCTACTCAGCTATACTTATATAAGAAGACTCTGAAAGTAGGGTTAAGATTTTCTCTGCACCCCTTAATAGCTCACTCCTAGATTAGTACCAATTGGTATCAACCCAGCTAGTCCTCAACACTTGGAGGATCATAGTTGGGCTCCTTTCTTTTTCTACTTTGCATAGCGTCTAGCCCACCACTAAGCTCTTTAGAGCTCTTTACATCCTAAAGGAGGACCCCTCTGAGCATGACTGGAAAGGAGTATTAACTGATAAACAATGGTCCTTCCTGAATTCATGACTGGAAAGGTCGCTATTTCTTCATGTTGTCTGAGCGGCCATGGTGCTTCAACATGGTATGAGGGCTGCCTAGGAAGTCTCTGAATCAATCCCTTAGTTTATCTAAGGTAAATAGAAGGCACTAGCTGATTTGTGCCAAGCTAAGGTTCCTTTTGTGTAGGAACTTTTTGCCGAACAGATGCTAGTGAATGCAAATTTGAATCTAGCTAGACCTAAGGGTAATCACCTTTTTCTTGTATTGGTATTATATGAGCTATAATCAGTTTGAGCTATCTAATTGAAGAATATTTTTCTTTTGCGAACTTGCAGTTCGAAGAAGGCCATCAATAGAAAGATGCCCAGAGAGAACAATAAGTTGGCTGCCCCAATAAAGAGGAGCCACCCAACTCTGACCTCCCACTGGGTCTGAGCTGGAGCTGACATTGAAGCTCCTCGGATTGAGTAGTATCCCGAGATGGAGATTTTACCTTCCTCCCCAAAGCCCAACGCTCAAAGGGCTAAAATATACATCCCATAGTAGTCAGTCAAAGTCACCAATAGTGGGATGAGAGATTCCCAGGTCGCTTAGGTGCTTGCTCATGCTGTCTTACTCTCGAGTGATAGGGCCGACCTATCCCAATACCTGATCGAGGCCCTATTTTGCTCTGCCTTCAAAGTGGCCACGAAGATAAGCATATGATATATAACAATTGTAGAATTTTGTGCTTAGCTCAATTTGAACTGGTTTTCTGTTGCTTGCAGAACTTCAGCCAATGGATGCTTGTTGCTGAGTACCAAAGGATTTTTAGCTTAGAGCTTGATCAACTGCAGCTAGCGAATACTGAGTTACAGAAGGAGAAGAAGCTGGCTGACTAGAATATTACTCCTCTTGAGGCCAAGCTCCATACTGCTAAGGGTTCGCTGCCTGTGGCTGACCAAAGGGACATAGTGGCCGAGTAGAGGGATGTAAAGACCGAAGGGGGAGCTGTTGGGGCAGTTGAAGAATACAAGGCCTTGAAAAGCTTCAAAGAGGAGCTAAACTTGTATGCCAAGAACTCATACTTAGCACAGTTCAAAGACTGTAAGGAGTAGGTTGAGAGGCTCTTTCCCTAGATCGATCTAAGCACCCTCGACCCGTGCGCCGAAGGAGATCCCAAGGATGACATTAAGGTGCATGGATACAGTGACAACGACATAGAGGTGCCTCCTTCGGTCAAGTAATATGCTCTCCTTTTCATTATTTCCTTTAATACATTTATCCTTTCGTTTGTACTTCAGTGTAATCAGCTTTTTAGCCAAGCCTTTTCTCTTAAACTCTTGATTGGTAATAAAATTCTACTTTTCTTTCAAAATTTGAGTACTCATATGAGGTCGTCTCATTAAGACTGTAGTACCCTTCTAGCTAGATTTCCAAAAAGTCTAAGTGCTTTAAGTTGGCTCCTTAATCCAAGGGAAATATTGGTCAACTTTTTTGACACTAGATATGTCTAGGTCAGCTACTGGACCCAGGAGTTGTTGAGGTCGACTATTGAACATTTACTCCTTGAGCTGGGATTTGAAATCCTTAAAGCTCGGAGATTGGCTTGATGCAAGTTATTACCACTTGAGGTCGGCTGATAAAGGCCACAATTTCTTTAGAAGTGGGTAATGGAAACATGTTTTTGTATGAGGTAAGCTTCTAGACTCATACACCCGGTCCGGCCTTTGGAAGCCATGAAATTTTGGAGTTCGGCTTATTAGGTCTTTCTTCTTTAGGTCGGCTCTAGATGCTGTTATTGAGTGAGGTCGACTTATCTTTGCCTTGGCTCTCAAGGGTCAGAGCCGTCTTTATGCTTGGATGGATCTAGGACATTTCTGTATATAAGAATTCGACTCAATAGGAAAGATTAAACACTTACAATTGAGTAAAGAATTCGTACAAGTGTTTGAGGTTGCCTTATTGAGCTTGAGATTGTATTCTTGAGGTCACAATCCTCTATGGTCAGCTAGAGAGCTTCTATGACCTAAGACCAGTTGTTAAACTCTTGCCCATTGTTCCATGGTATAGGTGGCCGACCTGCAGGAGTTTTGGCCTTTTGAATCCTCCTTGGGGTTGTTGTCACCTGAGATCATCTTTAGGGGCAAAGATTAGGTTGGTCTCCAGGAGGTGTTATATATCAATCTCAAGGAGTAGATAGAGGTCGATCTCTTAAGAGCCATTACAAATCGATCTCAAGGTGCCATTAGAGGTCGATCTCCAAAAGCCCTTATAAGCCGATCTCAATGAGTCATTCTAAGGCGATCTCTAGGAGCCTTTATAGATCGATCTCAAAGAGCCATTATAGGTCGGTCTCCAAGAGTCGTTTTAAGGTAGTCTCAAGGAGCCATTAGAGGTCGGTCTTTCGGAACTGGTCAGTCTACAATAGCCATTATAGGCCGGTGGTTCTAGAGTTGTATCTCCTATTACCCACATCCTAGAAGGTGATATTATGTGTCCAATTTTTAAGACTTCAACTCTACACGACAGTTTTCATGGCATTTGAAGAAGGGCTGAAATATAATTTTATTGATAGTTAGTAGCGGAAATACAAAATTTTAGTTTTATAAGCTTTATTAAGTTGATCCAGAGGTCGTTAGGATTTTAAGCTAGCATAATTATAGGTGGATTAGATCCCCTTCAGGTCTGCCTTCTAAGCATAGATCATCCAAACTAAGGAGCTTTTCTAGCAGTTGGTGCTTTCGAGACCATGGTGATCACCTCGACGAGAAGTTGATTATCATTCCTTGATTCAGGAGTATGCCAATTTTGGTTGGTGTCTTTATGTCTAGAAGCTTTTACATATTAATCTCAAGGAGCAATTATAGGTCATTCTCTAGGAGCCATTTTGAGGTAGTCTCAAGGAGATATTAGAGGTTGGTCTATAGGAACAGTTATAGGTCAGTCTTCAATAGCCACAATAGGCCGATGATTTTGGAGTTGCGTTTCCTGTTACCCACATCCTGGAAAGTGCTATTATGTATCTGACTTTTAAGACTTCAACTCTACAAGGTAGTTTTCATGGAATTTGAAAGTGGACTGAAATATAATTTTATTAATAGTTAGCAGCAAGAATACAAAATTTTAGTATTATAGGCCTCACTAAGTTTATCTTGAGGTCATCAGGATTTTAAGCTAGCATAATTATGGGTGGATTAGATCCCCTTCAGGTTTGCCTTCTAAGCATAGAATTTTCAAGTTAAGGAGATTTTCTAGTAGTTGGTGCTTTGGAGAGCATGGCGATCACCCCGACGATAAGTCCGTTATCATTCCTCGATTTGAGAGTATGCCAATTTTGGTCGGTGTCTCTCTGTCCATGGCTATCTACATACTATTGAGGTGTCCCCTTTGGATGAGATCTTTGATCTTGTCCTTTAGTTGTCTGCATTCCTCGGTGTTGTAATTGGAGTCACGGTGGAACCGACTTCTTTTGTTGGGGTTGTTTCTTATCTTTCTAGACTAATGCACAAAGTCCTTGATCTCTATCATGATTTGACTCTCGGAGCGTTGAGGGGGGCGTATCACTCAGATCCCTACGGTGGGCACTTAGCTCATTTGGACACCCCTTTGTCTCTTGTCAGCTTTGTGCTCAAGTTCTCATTGGGCCTATGCTCATCTTGGCCTTTTTACTTCTTCTCTATTCAGTCTTCATTCGCTTTCTTTTGAGCTACCATAATCTCTTCAACATTAATATATTTTTCAGCCTGGCCCGGCAACTCGGATAGATCTTTCAGTGGCCTCTTTGAAAGAGAGAAGCTGAAGTGTCAGCTCTTCAGATAGTTATCTATTGTAGCCATAGTTATAGCCTCATTCAATCACATACGTCTAGAGCTTCTTCATTGAAATGGTCAATATACTGCTGGTATGACTCATATGGCCTCTACTTAGCAACGAACAAACTTGTTGAGGTGTACTTGTATTTTCTATTACTGATGAATGACTGACAAGCTATAGGCTTGTAGGTCGAATAAGCTAACTGAGCTAGGTTGGAGGCTCAAGTACCATGATCGAGCTATCGTCTTTAGGGTGCGAGGGAAAATTCAATGTGCAGTAGTAGTGTGAGAGCTTTGAAACTCTCCAAATAGTCCATAGGATTCAATGTGCCATCATATTGTTCGAACTCCGCCATCTTGAACCCCGGAGATAGTTGCTCTTCCATGATTTCTTTGGTAAAGGGTGGCTCAATGGTGAGCTCTAGGTCATCCAAAGCCTTTATTCCCTTTGCCTTCATATTTTGCATCATGGCTCCGATCTTCCTATCCATCTCCTTGATCTTCTTTTCGAGGTTGGTCTCCCTTGCCAAAGCTCTCTTAGTTCGGTCTATGGAGGATTGCCTAGAGCTTGAGCTCGCTTCTAAATGCGTCGAAGCTCGGCTGCCCTGACAGGTCTCATTGGTACTCTTCGGATGAGGTCATTTGTTGCTCTGTGCTGGCTGGTCGGACTGTTTTTGCATGTTAGATTGAGGATTAGTCTCTTTGGGTGGCACATTCTGTAGTATGGTTGTCAAGGCATGCACTTGCTACATGCACGAGAAGATTAAACTACCAGGCGAGTACGGCTGCTAGTGCTTGTTAAGTAGGTTGAGTATCTAGGCTATATTGTGAGCCATGCGACTCAAACTCGGCATTCCGTTGAGTTTCCTCTTTGCGACTTCATAATTTTATCGTTCCGATAAATGATGCCAATATGTTACTACTAAAATTCGGTTTGATAATTTAGATTAATAGAGGACTTTGATCGATCTGCTGCAGTGGAAGATGAAGCACCGTTCTTCATACAAAAGAAAAGAGCAAAGAAGGCCATTGGAGCTAATCCAGTTGGAGGTCGTCGGAGCAAAGAGTTTGTGTCTCATTGGAGCTGGCTCTACAATTTAGAATTCTGCGGAAAGCTGATTTTAGATTTTTTTTAAATCTAAATTGATTTAAAAATATAAATCCAACTGAAATTGATTTATACTTTTACGGTATGCCAGCCTACAATTAGCTGATCCGATCTAGACCACAGCGAGGATAAATATGTTATATTTTGCGTGAGCCCACTATCCATCCTCGGCTGCTGGATGGCCTCTATGTAAGATGAACGGGCGTTCGTTTTACTTGACAGAGTTGGTGGATGTCGGGACGGAAGAACTGTTTCCATTAAAATTGACAACGGGGAAAAAAACCAAAAGAAGAAAAAAAAAGAAAGGAGAATTCGAATCGCTGGTGGTTGCGTACAGATTGGATGGTCGGATCCACACATGACGTTCCAAGGCTGCGGCCAAGGCTCTGGGGACCGAGTTGGTGGTGCCGTGTCCCCGCTGGGACTGCTTTCTGGACGTGGTCAATGCCATGAAGCAAAGGTACGTAACCGCTCCCACCATCGGTGGTAGTTGGATATTACTTTATTGTCCGTGTTTGCTTTCCCCCAGCGTTCGCTTCCGGGATAATCATTTGTTTGCATTCGGGATGTTACACCGAAAGACTCACAGCTATAATACCTTCTCCATGATTATTCTGGCCTAATAATCTTTAATGTAAAAAATAAAGAAAGAAAACAAGAAATTGGCCTAATAATCTCTAATGATTAACTTGTAGCACTAATACTTCTACTCTCCTCTAACAATTACACCGTCCTACGCACCTCAGACTTGGGCCAGTAGAAGTTAGATATATCTAAAATAACCTAGCTCTGGCATGCATATGGAATCAAGACAGCTGAATGTTTTTTCTTTTTTTTAGTAATTGGATGATTTAAAGTAATCAGGTACAAATATATTTATGAAAATCAAAAAAATAAAATAAAAAGCTAAATAGGAAGATCCGCCGAAAAAATTCAGAATTTAAATTCCACATGGCTTGCCATATAAGAAACCATCCAATCAGCTACACTATTAGCTTCATATGGTTTGCTACATAAAATCGTCAAACATTTTTTCCGACAGCAAATGGACATCGTGACCTGTTAATGATGAACAAAAAAGGAATGCTTTTGATCAACACTATCACCTAAAACAAGGGAATCTAACCATCCTACATATAAACTAATTCTGTCATAGGGTGGTTGGATCTGGTTTGTTACTCACCCTTCATGATCATGAGGGGTGGTTGGATCTGGTTTGTTACTCACCCTTCATGATCATGAGGTCTACATCTTACCATGATTAATTATTTAGTCACGCAAGATAATATCTAAACCATTTAATTGGATATCATATGGACTCCATTAACAATAAAATGTTTTCGAAATTCTTACATTTGCACGAATGAATGTGGTTGATGCGGGAAATACCAGACGCCTCGACCTCAGAGCCTGATCGATCTCCTTGTCCTCGAACATAAACTATGGTGAAAGACTTCGGCTCCAACTAAGAAGTCGCAAACCACGGAGAATAATCAGCACGCGTCGACAAAGGCTGACAACCCCAACAACCGATAGTCCTGACAGTCTGTGATCATGGGAGCCCTACGTCCTACATCAGATTTGCACCAAACTCGGCCCTCACGGTCTGACCTCCGCACCATGGCAGTACCATTGGCAGCTACCCTTCTCATAGAGTCCTCACTCTTTTGAAATCTCTTCCTTCCATACTATTGCTTTATTGTTCTAACTTAAGCATCCGTGGGACTCCACTGAAAATCCACATGCAAGTGGTCTTCTTGCAGGCCACCCATTGGAGGAGTCCAGTGCCCAACGCCTCAACCAACCTACTTAGTCCGTCTCCAACCGACCTCAGAATCGCTCGAGCTATGCTCCTACCTCGGTCCGGATATGACGGCTATAGTGGTAAAAATTGACATCATCTAATCATCAATGAACATGTAAATATGGTTCAAATATGTTTGGCACAACAGTACAAAATTTGTAGGCAGGGCTTAGTTAAATATTTAAGAATTGTATTTCTCCATATACATATGCTTAAAGATGCCAATATCGCAAGTTAGCAATACAAATAAACTATATCGGGGAGCCTCGGCACGGTATTTCTAACTCTACTAGCTGCTGACATGTGGAATGCACATTTGAAAAAATAATCACAAAAATTCAGAAAATTAGAAATAAGACAAATAAAACAAACAAAGAGTCAAATGAATTATTGATATGGACGGGAGATGAGTAGATGTTTTTTTTTTTCTAAAATAGAGTCCAATTACATTGGAAACACTTAGAAGAAATTATGTAGATGAGAGATATAGGATAGAGGTGCTCGTGGAACATAATCTTGCTTCCTAGTTGTATTTTCTTTTATAAATTTTAGTAAAAAAGGAAAATTAATAGAGATGGCAATGGGTCGGGCATGTACTTATCTTGGAGCGGAGCATGCATGGTCCGATAGAGCGGGTCGGATGGATCAGATCGTGTAAATTTGCAAAATCAATTTCTTTCATACAAATCAAATAAATAAAAAAATAAATATTTCCACTTCACAAAATGTTAGACAAAATAAGAATTGAAGATATGGAACATATTAAACCAAATTTTCAACAACAATAAAAATATAACAAACAAAAGTATTATTCTTTAAGAAGTCAAATATCCCTTAAATTTAAAAAAATAATTAACTAAAAGTGAACACTTAAGCATCATATATTTGCGAAAAGTTATATATTTTTATATCAGGTTCGAGGCGAATTTTACCATTATATGCATCTCTTTTGGATCCATTACGGGTTAGGTGAGCCTTTGTCACGATTTCATGTAATGAGTTCGGGCTTCCGTCTATTAAGGTCTCTCTTAACAAACCTACTCCATTAAAGCTAGATTGGGTCAGATACCTAATGGGGTGGAGTAAATTACCATCCTTATAACTAAAGATATTCATACTATAAAATTTGATAGATGAAATCTAAAATTATAATCTTGTCTCATTTAATAATATCATATAGGCATGTTTTCCATTTTGTGGAACCAACTTATGTTAGGCTAGTATATCAAGTCTTGTAAATTGAATTAATTATCTAAACAAATTGGAAACTGTAATAGATTATCTACAAATAAAAACAGATATACTGAATAAATCTTTCTGTGCACGTGCAATCTACAGTTTCCACAAGCTTTTCTGGCTACCATCTTCTACGAAAATTCAAGCAGCTTTCTTTACAGAGCATCGCTACTCTTTGGGATCCATAAGTACTGCGTGGGAGACAGCGTACGTCCACAGGCTAGCTGAATTAATACATTTATACAGAATGTACCATTGCTTGACATCAAATAGTTCGGACAGGGTTGCAATGCGCCGAAAAAGCGAAGGCATCTCCAGTCCAGAGTGGCTGCTTCAAAGTAAAGATATTTATAGTTTTATTTAGTAATTTATAATGACACTCCAGTCCTTCCTTGATAATCCACACACCGCAAGGCCAACTATTTACCAGAAGAACTCAAACCTAGCTACCACAAGTACGCGAAACAGAATGAGAATTTATGCACAAAGTTAGGAATGCATTCAGTCAAATGTCACATTAAATAATAACCTATGGTTAGCTACTAGAGAAATTCTGAAAAAAAAATACAAATGCTAGACATTGCGATTTAATGCCCGATACGGGGGTGCCCAAAGTCGGCAAACATATATCATTTTGGTTGCATGACTCATCATATTTCAGCATGCAACACCTTGTTGAAGGCATCCACTATGTTGTTCATCAGCTTAGCTCTATCTTTAGGGAGAAGGATCTCGTGGACTCTTAGGCAACTCAAAAGTTCAACAACTTAGCATTGGTGACATTTATCAATCAAATAGGATTGAAAACCTCGGCTATAGGTGCAACGGGCTGAGGAGAAGTAGATTGGAGCATTTCCACCTTGTCTTGCTCCCCTGCCCAAGGGGTTTCGATTGTGGTCTGGACTTTTCAAGGAGCCGGAGTGACCAGAGTTGCAGGAGACGAAGCGACCTGAGCCTTCTTCGTGGAGGCAGGTCAGTCGCGTTTCGCTGGGTTACCAATGGCCTTCTTGAGCAAAGTTGGGCCCAAACCCATATCTACACAAAAGAAAAATAAGTCAGAAAGATCATGTTGCTGGAAATTGGACCCGAGGGTGACCACTGGGCTGATCGGGAGGAGCTCCAACGGAAGGCGATCTGACGGCGATCTATCGGTGGGCGGCGTCCTCCGGGAAACCTACAAGAAGCCGGTGGCCGGGGTTTTCGGCTCCGGCCCTCCGATGCTTAAGTCAGAGGGGGAATGTGTAAACAGGTATGAGTGTTCAGAATTTCAGCCTTCCAGCCCCCTCTACAATGGAGTTGTTCTCCTTTTATAGAGGGACGCTGGGTTACCTGTGATGTGATAGAGCGAGGTCGCCGTACAACTGGGCACGTCGCATGAATTGGCGCACGATCAGGTGAATTAATGCTTTGTCGTAGGAGACGAGGTTGGAATCAGGAAGTTGTCACGGCCGACTGGACGCAGCCGAGCTGACTTGCCGTGGAGAACTGGAGATCCGTAGACACGCGCATTAATTGTTGAGTAAATCGGAGGTCTGCAGGAGCCATGCGGGATGATGGTTGAGTAAGCCGGAGTCGTGCATTAATTGTGGAGTAAGTCAGAGATCTGCAGAGGTCACGCGCATTAAATGCTAGGGGTGGTGGCAGGGTATGGTCTCTGATCGGGCTACGGAAGGATGTGACTGCGGTAGGTGAACGGCGAGGTCGGACTTCCGAGGTGGCAAGCTCCGAGGTCGAGAGCTCCGACGTTGGGCACTTGGTCGGGCGCCGGGTTGAGAGCTTGGAGGTCGGATGTATCCAAGGTCGAACGTCTGGTCAGGCGCCGGGTCGGGAGCTCGGAGGTCGGATGTATCAGAGGTCGGGCGCATCTGAGATCTAGAGTTCGCGTGCCCCTGATCACATGCTCCACGATATGGTCACGTGCTTTGGGGGTGACCTATATTACCCTAACACTACCCCAACTTCCGAGTTCGAGCCGCTTACGAGCTCGGACATGGGAAGTAGTTGTCTTTATTACCATGGTGGGGGCCAGAGGGACTTTAAATTATTCCGGCGCTCCGCGCATTTCGGGTACTTTTAATGAGAGGAGATGGGGCGACGCCTTTTCGCCTTCCGGGACCGCTTCGTGAGGCGGGCTCATGATGGGGTTTCAAGATTCGACAGGACATTGCCTCGATTGCGTGTTCGAGGTGCCAACCTAAAATAAATATACCACTTCGATTTTCGGGGCCGACGCGTGGCGTGATCTGGGCAGAAGGTGGGGTTTTGCCCCGCCGATCCAGACCGTTAGAGAGGTCCATATAAACCTCTGTCCTGACCCTAAGGGCTCTCATTTGGCCGTCATTATTATTTTCTTCTAACGTCCTTCTCCTTCACCTTCTTGTTCCCTTCTGGCGACGTTCCGAGGCGATCGATCCCTCAACGCTTCAAGCTTCCGGCAAAGATTCCAGTAGGTGTTCCCCCTCCATTGTCCGCTTGGAGAGTTTCATATATATATATATATATATATTATTTTCTTCCTTCTGTTTCCTTCTAGGATGGGTCGTGGTCCAGACGAAGTCGGATCCACTTTGAGTGTGGAGGAGATGGAGATGGCTGAGGAATGGTTCTTTCTTCAGCACGGGTTCCGTCTGGAACTCGCAGGGTCGGAGGATCGGATCACGAGACCTCCCTCGGGCCGAATTGGAGTGTATTTAGAAACACTCTGGGCCGGCCTGCGTTTCCCCTTCCATGGGTTCGTGAACGAGCTCCTGGCGACATATCAACTTGTCCCGGCGCAGCTCGCTCCGAACGCATGAAGGATGATCATCGGTTTTCTATCCTTGTGCCTGGCGCATGGGATGCCGATCTCCGTCAATGTCTTTTGGTAGTATTTCTTACTGAAGTCCAATCTGGAAGACGGAGAGTGGCTTTACCTTGCCCTTCGGGGCGGTCAGCCACTCTTCCGGGGCGCTCCGACTTCCATTCATGGATGGAAGGAGAAATTTTTCTTTTTATCTTTCGAGCGGACATGGGGGTTCGATCCCAGGTGGGGGCAGGCCTGGCTCAAGACCGCCAACAAGCTTCCCCTATTGTCCAAGGGCGAGCAAGGGATCCTCGATGCTCTTTGCGGCCTCGGGGAGAACATTATGCTGAACGACCTCGTGAAAGAGGACGCTTTGGTCAATGTTGGCCTGAACTCGGCACGCCCTCA
Source organism: Phoenix roebelenii (assembly GCA_025769935.1). Taxonomy (NCBI): domain Eukaryota; kingdom Viridiplantae; phylum Streptophyta; class Magnoliopsida; order Arecales; family Arecaceae; genus Phoenix; species Phoenix roebelenii. Next base: position 53,183 of record JAOXJJ010000529.1, read on the forward strand.
GGGTAAGAATAGTTGGTAGCCTTATTTTATTTGTTTTGCCCTTCTTTTATTCTTTTGACGTCCTAACTTCTCTCTTTTTGTGCCTTCAGACGTTCCGAGGATGGTGACCAAGAGCCTTGCTCTCTACGCCCGGTTCCGGAAGAGGACGGCTGAGACGGGCAGAGTTCCACCCAAGCCGAGGAAGAAGGCTCGGTCCTCATCCAGTGCAGCCACCGGGGCGATCTCAACACAGGCCGGCTCCTCCAGGCCTGCTCAGAAGGAGGTTCCGAGCTCCGACCGAGGGGGCTCGAGCTCCGCAGGAGCTTCTGCGGCGCTCGCCTACCCGGCCCCCATTTCCCAGATTCTTGGTCGACCGCCCGTCCGACCTCAGCAACCGAGGGCTGAGTCGGGTACTGCCCAAAGTGGTCGATCCTAGAGGGTGACTCGGCCCTCAATAACGCTGAAATGGTGCGGCAGATCTTCCGCGTCGCGCTGCTTTCGGCCGACCAGGCCGAAATTCGGACCATGACCTTCAACAACTTTTTGGACGAAACTTGCCACTCCGCCATCCGGGTAAGTCTGCTTCCTCTTCCTGTCCCTCTTTTTTGGTATTCTGCTTTAAATTCCAACTTACTCTTATCTGCCATCTACAGCATCTTCATGAGATTGACACGCTGATCTCAGTGGCAATGGACTATCGTGATCGATCCCGGAGGTGTCTACGGGGGCAGGAGGAGGCCGAGAAGAAGCTCAGCGAGGTCGAGTTCCGACGAAGGGAGCTCCAGGCGAGGGTGGAAGCGGGCGAGGACGAGCTCCGATCATTGACAGCGCAGCTCGAGGAGGAGAAGGCTGCGCACGCTCTGGCTAGGTTGGAGCTACGGTCTGTTGAGGCCCGTCTGGCCGAGGTTCACTCGGTGCTCGCCATCCGCGAGTAGAAAATAAAAGGCGCTCAGCTCAAGATCAGGAAGCTCGAGGCCCGCGAGAAGAGAGCCCATGAGGAGGCTTAGAACGCGGTGCAGCTCTTCCGGGAGTCGGAAGAATTTCACAATCTATTGGAGGAAGAAGCCGTGGATAGGCTCATCCGCGGTTTTGACGACTTTCGCAACCAACTGAAGCGGCTCTACCCCAACTTCAACCTCAATCTACTCGAACCGGAAGCGGGGGTCGAGGAAGAGGAGGATGCGCCTGAGGACCCAGCTGGGGCTGAAGCCCAGCCGGCCGAGGAGGCGTCCGCCGAGGAAGGCCTCGAGGGAGCTTCAGACGCCGCCCCTGAAGCTGCTGGTGGCGAGCAGGCCGAGGCCGCCTAGGGTTTTGTTCTGCTCTTTTCTCTTATTTCTTTTGAGGCCGGCCTTGGAACTCATTGTACGGCCGAGCCTTGACCTTGTACTTAACCATCGGGTTTCTATCAATGAAAAGTTTCTTTTTTCTAAACTTGCATCTTTCTTTTGTATTGCAAATGAACTTATGATTGGTTGGGCTAAATTCCTTCTTAAGCGAATTATTCCAGGTTTTCCATTTTGACCAGGTTCATATATGCCAGGAAGATTCTCGTAGTTTTCGAGCTCGAGATCGAATTTTGCCGAGCCCTTGAGCTCGGCTCCTAAGTCGCCGAAGCGCTGTGCTCGGACCCCTGACCCGCTAGGTCTTTAGACTTAGGCCCGCTATACTTTTAAGAAAACTGGGAAGTCTTCGGGTTCGGATTCAAATTTCGCCGAGCCCTTGAGCTTGGCTCTCAAATCACCGAAGCACTATGCTCGGACCTCGGACCCACTAGGTCACGAAGTCTAGGCCCGATAGATGTCTTCGAGCTCGGATTCAAGCTTTGCCGAGCCCATGAGCTCGGCTCACAAATCGCTGAAGCGCAATGCTCGGACCCCAGACCCGCTATGTCGCTAGGTCTAGGCCCGATCGATGTCTTCAAGCTCGGATTCAAGATTTGCTAAGCCCTTGAGCTCGGCTCTCAAATCGCTGAAGTGCAATGCTCGGACCCCGGACGCGCTATGTCGCTAGGTCTAGGCCCGATCGATGTCTTCAAGCTCGGATTCAAGCTTCGCCGAGCCCTTGAGCTCGGCTCTCAAATCGCCGAAGCGCGATGCTCGGACCCAAGACCCCACAGGGGCTTATCTTTTGGGTCCACCTTCCGGAAGATCCGGCCTGGTCTTCGTGCTCGGCTTTCCGGGCATAAGCTCATAAAAGCTTCAGGGTAGGTCTCAGAAGAGACCGTAGATCAAGTTATCGCCGAGGCGTTTTGCGGCTGGTCTCGAGCTTGGTCAAAGTACCAATAAGACGAACTAAATTTTATGGCAGGTACCTCGGCATTTTCGAGCTCGATCGACGTGTCAGTTTGAAATCGCTGCTACAAATCGGTGACCTTTTGACATTCGGGCTCGGCTGAGCCCTCATCCAGTGGGTTTTACACGGATTGGACCGGAGATCACTGATGAGGAGAGCATGTGCGGGGTCGATGGGACCTCGGCTTAAGATTGGCTCAGAGGAGCATCCCGATCTTGGTCGGAATTTTGTCAAGCATCCAGCAAAATAAATGAATAAATGCAATGACGCAAGTGTGTACCTCTTGCACTATTGGGACCAGGCGCTTCGCGTTGCGACCAGCTTTTAGGATCGTTCTCGGGCCCGAAGCCCACTTCGGGCGTGCTGGCTTGGAGTCGTCGTTGGGGGATCCACGTAGGTGCCATGTCATGTTGGTCGCCACGGGGAGGCCATGAAGGCTCTGCCCCATATACCTTCCCGATGCCGAGTGAGATCGGGCTCGTCGTCGGCTTTCGGAGCATCTTGACCTTAGTCGGAGGATCGAACAGGAAGTTTGGGCTCGCTGCCGACCTGGTGTCACTTTCCGAGGTTGAGGGGTCTGAGAACGCACTGTCGACCCTCAGGGCATCCCGACCTTAGTCGAGGGATCGAGCACGAGATCGAGGAAGCTCGGGCTCGCTGTCGATCTGGTGTCGCTTTTCGAGGTCGAGGGGTCTGGGAATGCACTGTCGACCCTCGGAGCATCCCGACCTTAGTCAAGGGATCGTGCGCGAGGTCGAGAGGTCTGGGCATGTACTGTCGACCTGTGACGCTTTTCGAGGTCGAGGGGTCTGGGAATGCACTGTCGACACTCGGGGCATCCCAACCTTAGTCGGGGAGGCGCTACAGGGGGACGTGAAGGTACTATCCCATTGTCGATGTCGGGTACCATGGAGGGCCGCGAAGGTACTACCCCATCTTCTTGAGGTCGAGGGAGCCGGGGCTCACTGTCGACTTATCGGGGTACCTCGACCTTAATCGAGAAATCGTGAGCAAGGTCGAGGGGTCTGTGAACGCACTGTCGACCTGCGATGCTTTCCGAGGTTGAGGGATCTGGGCACGCACTATCAACACTCGGAGCTTTTCGAACTTTATCGGGGTCTTTGAGGGAGATTGAGATCGAGCTCGATGTCGGCGTAGTGGGGCATTCCAGGCTTGACTGGGGCATCCGAACTTGGTCGGGCATTCGAGCTTGGTCGGGCATCCGAGCTTGGTCGGGCATCCGAACTTGATCGGGTATCCGAGCTAAGTCGGGTAGTCTAAAGATCACAAATATTCTAATATCAGGAAAAACATAATATGGTTAAGGAAAAACTGTAGATAAGTTGTCGTAAGAAGAAGACGGGATTTGTGTTCCCGATTATCAAGGACTCCTTAGGGCTCTATTGGTAGTACATCCGAAGATTTTCGGAATTCCAGCTCCACGGGATGAGGGTTCCTTTAAGGAACTCCAACTTGTATGCTCCAGGTCGCTGGACTCGTGCAATTTGGTAAGGCCCTTTCTAATTTGGGGCTAACTTTTCCTGCTCAGTCGGTTGAGAGGCTTTAGCTCTTCTAAGGATGAGGTCCCCCACTTTGAAGAGTTTGGCCTTAACTCTGGAGTTGTAGTATTGGGCTGCCTTCTGTTGGTACCTCACCATACGGACTCGTGCGGCTTCCCTTGTCTCTTCCACGAGGTCCAAGTTGTTCCTGAGTTGGGAAGAATTGGAGTCGGTGTCGTAGTGCTCCACCCTCAGGGAAGGGAGACCAATTTCCAAAGGGATAACAGCCTCTGTCTCATATGCCAGGTTGAAGGGAGTCTCGCCCGTAGGTAGCTGAAATATAGTCCGGTAGATCCAGAGGACGTTGTATAAGTCCTCGACGCACTGTCCTTGGGACCGATCGAGTCTGGCTTTGAGTTTCTGTAAAATATTATGATTTGTTACCTCGGTTTCTCCATTTATCTGTGGATGAGCGACCGAGGTGAAGCGGTGGTCGATGCCGAGCTCGGAGCAGAATTCTTTGAATCGAGTATTATCGAATTGACGGTCGTTGTCAGATATCAGAATACGGGGAAGTCCAAATCTGCAGATTATTGACTTTCAGACAAAGTCCCACATCTTTTTCTTGGTGATTCACGCCACAGGCTCGGCCTCGACCCATTTGGAAAAATAGTCAATGGAGACGACCAGAAACTTTATTTGTCCGGTCGCCAGGGGGAATGACCCCAGGATGTCAATTTTCTACTGGGCAAATGGCCAGGGGGCACTGATTGAAGTTAGCGGGGCTGAGGGTCGGCGTTGAATATTGGCATTCCGCTGGCATCGGTCGCATCTCCGGACGAAGTTCGAAGCGTCCTTCTGAAACATGGGCCAGTAGTATCCCTAGCGTAGGATCTTGTGGGCCAATGCCCGGCCTCCCAAATGGTTTTCGCAGATCCTTTTGTGAACCTCCCGCATGGCATAATCCGCCTCTGAAGGGCGAAGACATCTGAGAAAGGGAGAGGTAAAGGATCTGCGATAAAGTTTACCTTCGTACAGTACGTATCGCGAGGTGAGATGCTTGATTCGGTGAGACTCAAGCTCATCATCGGGGAGGACTTCATCTCGCAAATAACTGATGAGCTCGTCCATCCAGCTCGGCTCGGCCTCGACGCAGAGGGTCGGCTCGGCCTCCTCCGTGCTGGACATTTAAAGATATTCGAGCACTGTTGCTTTGGGAAGCTCGCTCATGCGGAAGGTCGCCAATTTTGGTAGCTGGTCCGCCCTCAGGTTCTCCGACCTTGGAATATGTTGAATGCCAAAGGAGCTTAGAGCAGAGGTGAGGCCCCGCACCTTCTGGAGATATTTTTGCATTGTGCGCTCCCTGGCTTCAAAGTTTTCCAGAATCTGGCTTACGACCGGTTGGGAGTCACTGAAGACCTTTAGGTCCTTCACCTCCAATTCCTTTGTCAATTTGAGCCCGGTGATAAGTGCCTCGTATTCCGCCACATTGTTAGAGGCGAGAAACTCGAGGTGCAAAGCCTGCTCCGCCACTACTCCATCTGGACTGGTGAGGATGAGGCCTGCTCCACTACCCCCCAAGTTCAAGGAGCCATCAATGTGCAGAGTCCACGACGGCCCCAAGGTCTCCTCCGCTGGTGCGGACTCGGGCTCGGCCTCGTCCGGTACAGTGCACTCGACTATGAAGTCGCCGAGTGCCTAGGCTTTAATCGTTGGTCTTGGTCGGTACTCGAGGTCAAACTCCTCGAGCTCGATGGCCCACTTTGTAATTCTCCCAGCACAATACGACCGCTGCAGGATTTGCTTCATGGGCTGGTCGGTCAGTATGGCCACCGTGTGGGCTTGGAAATAGGGTCGGAGCCTCCGAGCTGAGATGACTAGGGAAAAAATGGTCTTCTCCAGCTTTGAATATCGGGTCTCGGCATCCCTTATGACCTAGCTGGTGTAGTATACTGGTTTTTGGAGCTTGTCCTCTTCTCGGATCAGGACCGAGCTCACTGCAACCAGGGAGATGGCCAGATATAAGTAGAGGAGCTCGCCCTGCTGGGGCTTTGTGAGTAGTGGAGGGAGGCAAGGAGATGCCTGAGCTCTTCAAAAGCTCGCTGACATTTCTCTGACCACAAGAAGTTCTTCGGCCGTTTGAGGATTGCAAAGAATGGGAAGCACCGCTCGACCGATCTGACAACAAACCATCCCAGAGCTGCGACCCATTCCGTGAGTCGCTGTACCTTCTTAACCATCCTCGGGGGCACCATCTCCTGCAGTGCTCGGATCTTCTCGAAATTTTCCTCAATTCCACGCTGGGTGATTACGAAGTCGAAAAACTTGCCCGAGGTGACTTCGAACGCACACTTGGCGGGGTTGATCTTCATCCGGTATTTTCTCAATGTAGAGAATGTTTTGGTGAGGTCGGCCACACGGTCCTTTGCCATTCGGCTCTTCACCAGCATGTCGTCCATATAGACGTCCATATTTTGGCCTATCTGATTTTTAAAGATCTAGTTGACCAGCCTTTGATAAGTTGCTCCGGCATTTTTTAAGCCGAAAGGCATCACTTTGTAGCAATAGGTGCCCCCGTCGGTGATGAAAGCTATCTTCTCCTTATCTTCGGGCGTCATCCGGATTTGGTTATACCCCGAAAAGGCGTCCATGAATATCAACAGCTGATGTCCCGATGTGGAGTCTACAAGCTGGTCGATGCTGGGGAGTAAAAAGCTATCCTTTAGGCAGGCTTTGTTGAGGTCGGTGTAGTCCATGCACATGCGCCATTTTTCGTTGGCTTTTTTAACGAGAACCACATTGGCGAGCCAATCCGGGTAGGATATCTCCCGAATGAAGCCAGCCTTGAGAAGCTTGTCCACTTCCTCGGCCGCTGCTCGCTGTCGCTCTGGGGCAGAGCCTCGTTTCTTCTGCCGCATGGGCTTGCTTGTTGGTTTCACCTGGAGCCGATGAACCATGATCTCGGGATCTATTCCCGGCATGTCGGCGGTCGACCAGGCTTAGACGTCCATGTTGGCCCGCAGGAACTCGACCAAGCGGCGCTTCTCATGGGCACTCAGGTCGGAGCCGACCACTCCATGGAGTTGACGCCTCGGCCGATCGCTCCCCTTGGCCTAGTATTTTGATTGGTTGCTTCGCCTTGTGGGTCGCCATGTAGCACCACTTTGCTACTAATTGGTCCCCACGAACTTCGCCCACTCCTTGGCTAGTTGGAAACCGCATGAGCAGGTGGCTGGTCGAGACCACAGCTCGGAGGGTGTTCAACCCTGATCGTCCAAGGATGGCATTGTAGGCCGAAGGCAGGCGGACTATAAGAAAATTTATCCTTACAGTACTTTCTCGGGGGGCGAGCCCGACCGTGACTAAGAGGCCGATCTCGCCCTCCACTGGGACCGAATCCCTGGTAAATCCGACCAGCGGGGCACTCATTCTCCGGAGCTGGGTCTCTGCCATCCCCATTTTTTGATAGGCGTCATAGTACAAAACATTTTCCGAGCATCCATTATCTACTAAGACGCACTTTACATCAAACTTATTTACAATCATAGAGATGACCACAGCGTCATCATGAGGGGTTTCAACCCCTTCCAAATTCTCGTCCGAGAACAAGATGGTTTCATAAGTGCGTGGGCGTTTTGGGAGAACCCTTTCCTCGGCTGGCTCTCCGACCGAGGTTCCACCAATGGTGTTGATGGTGCCGGCGATGGGCCTGTTGGCATCCAGATCTTCGAGCTGAGCGGGGTTTTCTGCTGGCCTCCTTTCTTCTCGTCGGTTCCGTATGAACCGGTTCAGCACTCCGCGGCGGATGAGCGCCTCGATCTCGATCTCGGTGGAAGCGGTAGTACTTCCATGGATTACGCTGAGCTCCAGGATCCCGCATCGGGGGCGGGGGCTGAAAGTAATCCCGTCCCTTGATCTCCATGAGGATCTCCGTTCGGGGAGCGTTGAGGGGGTGTAATTCTCATACCTCCCCAAGGGCGCTCGTGGCCGCACCGAAGACCTTGGCCGAGGCGGGGACCTCGATCGGCACTGTCCCTGCTGTCGGGTGGACACCTTAGTCGGGGTAGATTCTTGTTTCGGCGGGAAGACGGGCTTTTGGGGCGACCGCACTCCTTGCGGCGTCTTTTCTGCTTCTTGGAGATCTACTCGGTCGCATTCCGCCGGAAAGCAATGGCCTTTTCAGCCTTCATGTATTTTCAAGCTTGGAGCAGCATCTCGATAAAATCAGCGGGAAAACTCTTCTCAATAGAGAAGAGAAACCTGTAGGACTGAGCTCCAGTCTTGAGCACTGACATGGCTATCGACTGGTCGAGCTCACGGACCTCCCAAGTAGCGGCGGTGAAGCGGTCGAAGTAATCTTTAAAAGACTCCCCCTCCTTTTGCTTGACGTCGAGGAGGGAGTCCGAAGTCCGCCGCTGACGTCGGCTGGCAGCGAAGTTGGCCACGAACTGCCTGCCGAGCTGCTCAGAAGAAGATACGGTACTGGGCTTCAGCCTAGAGAACCAGAGCCGAGCTGCTCCCCGAAGTGTAGCAGGGAAGGCCTTGCAGAGCATGGCCTCCGAGGGCCCTTGCAGTGCCATGAGAGCTCGGTAACTCTCCAAATGGTCGAGGGGGTC
>JAOXJJ010000529.1:101125-117537 GCA_025769935.1 Phoenix roebelenii
ACAATGAAATGATGAACAATGCCAAATAACATTTTATTAATTTGTCAATTCATTTACAAAATTTAATCATCAGCGCATTGACGATTGACTCTTAGGATACAATTTCCAACAGCAATGCCGCAGTAGTGAAAATCCTTGAGTCAAGACATCAAAACCTACATTATCGATGCCAATGGCATGCCCGTACACTTGCCTAAGCCTGCTAAAAATGCATGCACCATTCGTCCCCCCAGCGAAGAATCCGATGACCAACAATGATGCATTGTCTAAAGGGGCATAGGTTTTTGGAGGGTCGTGTAAGCAGTAGTCCGGCGGCCAGCTTATTATATGTTCGGCATTGACGAATGGTGTTTCTAGATAGGTTTATTCTTCATCCCTTTTTTGGTGTGTTTGTCCTATTCTCCCTTCCTCTACCATTCAATGACGTAGTTTTGTTCTAGGGAATGCTACTCTTAGTCATCAGCTTTGGGTGAACCATAGAGGTGGCATTAGTTTTCATGCTAAAGATGAGGCGCTTGTGTAGGCACTGTTGAAAGGATAGTGCCATGGGACTGCAAACATAGCAGCTATAATTGGATGTCCTCCGAGGTACATAAGAACATATACCGGTGTAGACAACTGTATTTGTGCAAGGACACCGGCTTTCTTGAAGAAAGAAAACATGAAGGAAATTCCGATTATCTTCACTCAAACGGCCTTCTTAACGGAGCAGCACCATCTCTCTTGCATGAGACCTGCAAACCAGCTCAAGTGTTTAAAAGGACAGTGGTTTCCCAATCTATGAAATCCACCATCGCTGTGCCACGGGTGACAAGAAACTAATCAAATAATAACCCTAATAAGCTGGTGCGATCCGACAGAATGATTGCATAGAAGCTTCTAGATCCCCTACGCATGCATTTAGCGGTCCAAATTTTGTATAGAATTATTATCATGACTTGTCCCATCTCGAGTGCCATGGATGCACCTACCCAGCCAGGAGGCATTCTGATTATATATGGGTGACAGAAAGTGATCCTGCCAATCCGCTGAGCAAGGACAGAAATGCTGAACTTTCAACTCAACGCAAATAACATGAGTGATGACAATATGAATTTCAGACATCAGCAAAGGGCTTCTGCATCCCATCAGACAAAGTTAACATGCCTTCTCCGGGTGCAGGAACATGACTTGCCTTCTTTTAGTTGCGAGAAGATGATGGCCATCTTGCAGCAGGTGAAAGTTCTTATCTGTCGAACAAAAACGATGAACTAATAATTCTGTGTTACCAATGAAACATGTCAAGCTGCATCTATATACACTACAATAGACACTTGAGACATGTATTGATCTTATTTCTTCACAAACTCTTAAGATAAAGACAACCTTTCACTCATCTGTTACATGATCCAAAATCTGTAAATTAATGAACCAATTCACAGATATCTGGCAACTAGTTATTGCAAATCAGCTTGTGTCCCCTCCTTTTTCCTAATAACTGACTATAGGTTTCTGCTTCAGCTCACATCAAACACTGATCTATCACGGCTTCTACGGCGGCGACGGCGCCGCCGCCTCTCAGATCTCAGCGTACCAGCACCTCTCCCATGGCTAATGACATCGTTGCCTTCTGATGAATAAGCAGCAATAATATCTGCAGCACCACCATTCATGGAAGGAGCATAAACACTATCCTCCTCCCTGCCCTCTGATAACACATTTTCCCTGTGGAGTCTCATTAGGCGTGTACCCTCTCTCAACAAAAAATAAAGGATACTTCTACTGATGTCACGACTCCCTCCAGACTCCCCATCTGCACCGAAAGCTTCATCATTAGGTTCGAGGTCACTGTTATTCACATCTATCACATAGTCTCCAAACACCACTGCCCTAGGCATTGATGACCTTATTGTACTGATCACATCTTGCCGCTCCCTCTCAAGCTCAAGTGTTCTCCACTTCTGCTCAAGCACAGGATCTACCTCACGAGGCTTTGCAGAAGGGTGCTCAGACCTCACATGCTTGTGGAGCTCTTTGTATGTTCCCATGAATGAGCAATTATCCTGCATGCAGCTTCTCTTCTTGTTATTGAGATATTCACGTGCAGCTTCTACCACAGTCCATCCCTTCACCTGTCCACGGCATAAGGGGCATGCAAGCTCTATCACCTCAGACTTCTGACTTGCAGACCAGCCAGACATAGCTAAACCAAGGCCCTGGTTGTCCACTGTGGACTCGTCATGAGTGGGATTCACTTTAGTGTATGCCTTCTTGAACTGATCTAGGCAGTTAGAGTGACGGTAGCTGGTTCCACACATATAGGGGCGGCAACCCTTGTCATGGGATGAGCAGAGGAGAAGAACAGCATTATGTGGGTATTCCATGCACACCGAGCAGGTGGCATCTTCCCAGTCCCTTTTCTCCAATGCCAAGGGTGTTTTCTTAGAGCTGCCTTCTTTTTCTGGAATCTTCCAGCAATGTGAAGGTACAGGATATGGAGTCCATCTGAACTGACGAGATGAAAGTTTGCAACGGCCCCTGGCACTTCTCGCCATTTTACAGCAATATCTGAGAACAATAACCATTAACAATTTAAATCTGAATCCACTGCATACTAACATTTTACATGTTGAAATATCAGTCATCAACTTCTATAACTAGCAAAGCTAATGGATGATAAAATGAAAGAAGTAATCAGAAAAGGAATAGAAAGTATCTGAACATACCTTTTATGTCATCTACTGTTAATGTACTGCCAAGTTTACAAGCTACCAATGTCAAAAAAGCATAGAAAGTTTCAGAAAACCAAATAACCAAGATTACAGTTTTCATCTATAAGAAACTAACTGCACAATTATGCATAGTTAATCTTTTTGGTACTTGACAAGATTCGCCGAACCAATATCAGGGGTCGTACCACCCGGCAACAGGCTTGGTACTGGTTTATATTGTACCAAGCCGACATGTACTGGAGATGAAGGATCTAGAGAGGAAAGGAGAGAGGGAGAAACACTAATCCTAACCCTAGAAGGAGAACTGGGGGGAGAGGAAAGAAAGAGGAGAGAGAGAGAGAGAGAGAGGGTGGAGAGGGAGGGAGGGAGAAAAAGAGGCCTACTGATTCGAGCACTTAGAGAGGGACAGCATCGGCATCAACCAAGGGTGACAACATCGACATCGATCGAGGGTAATAGCATCAATCAATGTCGGTGTCGGCCGAGGCAATGATGTCAATCAAAAGTGTCGGCATCAATCGATGCAAGGGTATTGGTGTCGATCAGCAGCCAGGGCATCGGCGTTGATTGGGTGCCACAACATCGGTGTTGGTGTCCGCATCGATCGAGGGTGACCGTGTTAGTATTGACATCAATTGAGGGCGACATTGTCGGCTAAGATTCAAAGAAGGGAGAGAGAGATCAAGTCATCAAGGTCGAATGTGGTTTGGGGTGTCACGGGGCGGGACGGGGATTGCAGGGGATGATTCAGCACACCCTGGCCAAACCATTTTAATTGGCCAAACCATCTGGTTCCTGGCCGATTCGGTTCAGTACATGCCGAATGGCCTGGTTCGGGATGATTCAGCACACCCTAGTACTTGGTTTTCCAACGTTTCCAAGAACAAATACCCCTTTATAGAATCAAACAAACTAGACATTGAAGCACTATCAAAAGATGCAAATAAAATGATTTTATGGTAATGTAACGGGTTCACCAATGCCTGAGATGCTACAGAAGTAGATCTCAAAATGTTTTAGTTTTAAGAAGTTTGAAGATAAGATTCAGGATGATACAGCACACTATGGTGCTAGGTTTTCCAACATTTCAAGAACAAATACCCCTTTACAGAATCAAATAAGCTTGACAATAAATCACTATCAATAGATGCAAATATAATGATTTTATGGTAACATAGTAGATTCACTAATGACTGACATGCCGTCAGAAGTAGATCTCAAAAACTTTTAATTCTAAGAACTTGACGATAAAGACTAGTTACAGACGCACACATAAAGTTGTTATACTCTGGTGTGCTCACTAGCATTGGTACTGGCCTAATGGTGCCCTCCAATGGCATAGGTTGGGGTGACCCCTTGGCTATGGCCATAAAGTCAACATCTCCAGAACTCTGCCCTTCATGGTGCCCTGCTCCAAATTAGAAGGCGGTCCCCAAGTTTGCCGATGCCACTTTTTCCATGTAAGCCACTCGTTCTGCTTTTGTGGCTTTTGACATGTCATGAGGTGAGCCCAGAGGATTTTGTTGCACATCTGCTACCTAGTTGGGGGAACTAGGAGCTAAACCACTGACGTTGCTTTGCCTTACATTTGCTGCTGCCAACCTAGCCAATTGAACCTACAACAAACAAATCTATTTACATGAGTTGGACCCTTGTTGATCCCTCATTGGGAGCTCGCCTCAAGAGGCAAGGCCTAGAGGCTGAGTTTGTCGATGCAACTCCAACTATCATGTGTCCACTTGTTTGTTTTGACATGGCACCAAGTAACCTTCACAAGCACCTACCACTCCCCTTTCACCTCCCAATGTTTAGACCCTAACCCTCCCCACTTTCAATCTACAAAGAACCACCTTCCTCGAACTATGTGCAAAGTGAGTTGCCAAGTCAAGTGATCCCTAAGGAGCCCAAATCAACATAGTAATAAATTAGAATGCCCTCCTACCTTCAATTCCTGGCCCGACACACATTTAGCAACCAACCACGACCCATAGTTCAACTGCATTAGCGTCGCTAAAATAGGGACAACCCTCGATAATGGAGCACTTGTCAACGACTAGCTCTGAGCTCCTGCCTTTGCTTCTATCTTCTCTGTCATCACATCTTAAGGAATTATAATTTTTTCCTGCCTGACCCTCAGGAAGGTGCACTCTTGGTAGCCGTGGCTATACTCCCACACTATCATAAATAAACCATTGCTATACTCCATTTTCTAGCAAGCCCACCTAGAATCTAAGCACCAATGGACTGGTGAGGTCCAGCCGCACTACCACCAGACGAAGTTGGGCTTGATTGGTCGGGTCCATCTACAATAGTTTCAATGCACAAAATCCACCAGTAGTGCAACACCACCAACAGAGGTGACATTAAGGTCTGCAGCTTTGTCCAAGTATTCCTAGGGCAAGCTCATTAGCATATCCAAACAACACATGTTTTTATTAAGGCTACAAATGGGTTGGATCGACCCGTGACCCGACCCGACCCGCATAGACCCGACCTGACCCGAATTTTAGGACCCGCGGGTCCGGATCGAATCTTAAAATTGGACCCGAATCATTTTCTGGGTCGGGTCTGGGTTTACCGAACGGACCCGACCCGACCCGAATGGACCCAAAGAGAGAGAGAGAGTGAGAGAGAGTGAGAAGAGGAGAATCCCTAAGGGGAGTAGGGTTCAAGCGTGGAAGGATAGCAACAAGCATAGGTTCATAGAATCCAAAGGAACCTCGGCCCGTCAGGATTCTCTCTCGATCTATTACACTGTTGATACCTCTGGTGTCTCGGTAGCTGGCTTTTTTTTAATTTTTCCTTCTGTATTTTGGTTTTTGTTTCTTTTAACTTTTTAAGGGAGAAAGTGAGGGAACACTAAACTGAATATGGGTCATGTGCCAGTTTTCTGCAATGGAATTGGATTTTGGAAGAAGGTCTGGGATTTTTTTGTCCTCATGAGAGGGGAGTTGGGAGACACCGAGTTCCGTCCAATCAGTCATATAGATAAAAAATAGTGTGATATGAAATTTGGCTTGTAGACCGACTTAGTAAGTCATGGGTCACCTGTTCTGACTGAAGGTCAATTGCAAGTCTTTCAGTGGGTCACCCAGCACCTCATAATTATGATATGACCAAATTAGATTTGCCCAAAAAAAAAACCCTAAAAGCACAAAGAAAGTGGACCCGATTCGGACCCGAACCCAACCTGGCTCGGACCCGACCCGACCCAATCTTCAACCGAGTCGGGTCTGGGTCCAAAATTAGGACCCGAACAAAAAATCGGGTCGGGTCAGGTCGGGGTCACTCAGGACTCGATCCAACCCGGCCTATTTGCACCATTAGTTTTTATAGTGTTAAAAGCAGCAACAAAGTTTGGCTGTCAGACCTCCAATGCAAGCACTCAGCCAACAAACATCGAGGGACCGATGCCTAAACATTTAAGCATGTCTTGCTCACTGGCAAACTAGAACCCAACAATCTCTTCAGGCACCATCAACAATTGGAACTCAAAGTTGAGGTTCCACTTTGCTTTGAACTCCCTAGAAATCGCTTCTGGTAGTGTCACTTCCCCAAATATTTGCCTGTCAAGATGAATTTTGCAGGGATGCCACAGAGGGTCTAGCTTTGCGTCATCGAACATGATTGAATTAGAGAATCATGACTGGGGCCGCTTAATGTCAAACAAAATGAGCACCAGTCTCCCAACAACACCAAGGTCCACCCCTTGCAAGCACTGCCCATGACCTCTTACCCTCACCTTCCATGCCCCCAAGCCTCTCAAAGCCCCACCGAGGTGGTGAGTCATCTTTCATTTGGATGCCAAGATTGCTCAAGGTCACTTGCTCGTTCACCAGATCATCACCCTAACATAGCCCTTGTACTCGCTTACTCTCCATTTCTAGTTGGAATTCCACTATTATTGACATAAAGGGCTGAATCCTTCAAAAAATCATGCTTGGTCAAACCCTGTTCTCAGTTAATTTGTCCTATTTTTAATCATTCCACGCAAGTTTACATCCAACCATGTATGTTCACATGGATGGACGATAGATGAAGCAAAAAAATGAACAATGAGAAATTGCAAACTTAAAACTAAAAGCAATAGTAGAACTCCCAAATGTTGAGCAAAGAAAAACATCTTTCACAAACCACTAGCTCTAAAATTGGAACCTATACTTCAAAAGATATCAAAATCCATTATTCCAACAACTTTTAACCCTATGGCCGATATATAATTGAAAGACTCAACATCATGATTTAGCACTTATGCATCTAGCTGGATGCTTCAAACATCCTGAAGTCACATGGCAGATAAAGCATATGGCCAGTAAGGATCAGAACAAAGGTATGAAGCCATCAGAGCCTTCACATGAAACTAATGCATATGGAGTTGATTACAAGATGGCATATAATAATGAACAACCTATAAAGAATGTATCCATGCATCGGTAAGGCAGCAGGTGCAGCTAAAGGTGACAGACTTTCAGGGACAAATGCATGGAGAAATGCTTTTTGCATTGTGAGACCAGTTGCAATGCTTCTTTTGATTGAGATGTAGAACTTGAGGTGACAAAGGTTCAGTTTCCGTTGATAAGTTTAGGGAGCAACTTTTATGTGGTGAATGCAAATGCAGGATCATACAAGAAGGCAGAGTTATACATAATTGGGAAAATCTATATTTCATAGGTAACTTTGTCTACCAAGCAGGAGCTGAAAGAGGCCATCTAAGAACTAGTTAGGCATTGGTATTGGACATTAATGAAAACTCATTATCATGATAAAAGACATTCCCACTGTTCCTCTCTCCCCACACCAAATAGTGAACTTTAAGCAAACTACAAGTTCTCCAACTACATGCATGGATCCACAAACACGAGTTGGAATTCAACTTTAAAAAAGCAATTTTTATGATATAATAGCTAAAAATGCTAGTGCGGAATTCAATATGCAAATAATACTTTACTGCAAAGCCACAAGTTCAGTGTTCAGGAACAATTCAACAAGGTTGAGAAGTTCTGAATTCAGAAAAAACCAGCAAATTCGGGAAAAGTTCGGGAGAAGATCAAAATAATTAAAAAATGATAATAAAAAAAAATAAGTCTTCATAAGGTTGGGGAGGAACCTTGGAGATGACCGGTGAGAACAGAAGGACGGTTGTGGCCATTTGAAGGTGCAATGTGGCCATGGCCCATGGTAGGACGAAAGAAAAGAATGTTGGACAAGAAGAACAGAAGTAGAGAATTGAGAGATAGGTTGGACTTTCACTTTTCCTTTAAAAAATATATATTATATTTTTTGTACCCCATAAGTCAAATCCCAACAGCCACTTTGTCTTATGCATGCAACCTTAGTACTCAAAGCATGATCACGGCCATGGATTCATTTCCATCCACTCCAAGTGATGACATACAGAGGCAGTGATCAGTAAGTAATGATTCATTCACAAATCATGAATTTCATGATTTATTCGTGACACATTTGTAAATTAATGAATTGATCACATAATAATTTGGCATGTCTGCTGATCATGAATATTCATGAATCTTTCAAAAATTTGGTGAATCTTGCGATCATTCTTTGCTGAGATAAGGAGCCAACCAATGTTAGAATTTCAAAGTATTCCGAGTTCCAAGTACTCTAAGCTTTTAGAGTCCATCCAAGCCAGAATCAAAGGCTACTCGCCTAACATGAGATTATGAGTGAAGATGGAAAGAGTGACATGGAGATTCATTCATGAAGATTAGGGAGATAATTTGACATTAACATTTTGAGCTATATATGTAAGGGAGGAAACCAAAGAAGAAGGGAGCAAGCTAGTCAGCAAAAGTAATAATTTAAATAGATTTCGACAATCTACTAATATACGATTATATTGACATTCCTTTTTTATGAATAAAAGAAAAAAAGCAAAGTTCACCGTCTAGGTACCGGATCCCGTATTAGTACTATCCTATTACAGTGTTAGCATGTGGTAAGATACGAGACAGCGAAACATACTGAATATCAATACAATATGGGATAGTATACTAGTTTGGTACCAGTACGGTACAGTATGCTCGGTACTAAACAATACCAACCGCTATGGCAAATCTTGAAAAAAAGTAATTTCAGCCCACCTAAATGGTTAAAATCCATCTTGACAAATATAAGCTAGATTCATCTCATGGGGAACAATATTTTGAAATATCGAAGAGAGAAGATAAACAACTAGCTGGCTTATAGCAGCTAAGCACTATGCACGAGCCTAGAATGTAGCTCAAAAGGAAAACTCAAAAAATTGATTAATATAATGAATCTAAAAAAATATTAACAATCCAGGAACAATGAAACATTACATACCAAATAAGGTGTAGTAACTCTATGAGAAGTGCCAACTTGGCAACATCACATCTCATTTTTCGGACTCAACCATAATGCAAAACATTAAGGAGGGGGCCTATTCGACTACTAGGCATCCCCATCAAGGCGATTAATTTTTTTGAAAATTTCTAAGGAGGGTATGGACATGCTAATGCCAAAATTAAATCAGTGGCAACTTTTACTATAGAAATTCCAAATGCCATTACTAAAAGTATTTCTAGTGGCTTAAATAAATCCGTTCATGTCATGCAGGTGTTTGTATGCATGTTGTAGAATGCTGATGAATATCACGTATAACTTATAATTTTACATTGCTTTTACACTCTATTTTTAGTGGTTCAAAGAGAGTTAATGCAAAGCAATGATTTAGAAGCAACAACGTACACAAGATCTTAGGAATTTTGGAAAGGGTACAGATACCCGGACATAACAACAGTCCAAAGTCCCATTTAAACAACTCAATGAATAGGAAAAATTAAAAATAATGATAAAGTTGGAAAATACATCAACCTAACACAATGTTGTATACAACGGACAAATACTTAAACTACTTAAACTTACCATAATTATTTAACGGTAAAGATTGACCAAGAACTTCGCATGACATAATATGAGAACCACCTCCCAAATTACACCACCTACTGGCATATTTTCTATGGATTGAGTACAAATGATAATGATGAAAGTAACAAAATTGACATCGCAAAATACCTATGCAATCAAGATCACATAGACATGGAACATCATACTAATTTAGTAAGCAAACCTTCTAACAATTGATAAGACACTTGGATAGCTTCTTGCTATCCATACAAATCAACCCTTTAAACTTTTTTTAGCCAACTGACAAGTACATGATGTGTTATATATATAATTCACTCATTCTATCTAGGTACAAATCAACAAAGGCTTGATTTTCTGTTACAACAAAACTAGCGGTGCACAGTAAATCAACCATTCAACATCTTCATCAAGGAAGCTTTCCAAAGGAACATCAGGAAACCAATGCAAGAATTTCATGACAGTGTTAAAGGAGGCATAGATGATTACTGACAGATTATGAATAAACGAAAGATACCTACCTGAGGATGATAGTGTTATTTCGATGATTAACACAACCATTGAAGGAATATCAAATTAATAATACAGTTTAACGTGATACATCACTAATGAATACGACGCCCTCGTTACATTCATGATATATTAAGAGAATGAGATCACAACGCCTTTCGATGATTAACAACGAGATAAAATTTGTAGTAGAAAAGTGATAGAGAACTCTTAAATCTAATTCAGCAAAGTTTCAAGTGAAATATACTCTTAAGGGCAAAACAGTAATTTTTATTGTTAAGGATATGTAGCTCTATCGTGGCATACACTCAAAATTACTTGAAATATGTTGCATTGATTATATGAATTAGTCTAACCTTAAGATGCAGGAAAGTGTGGATTGAGTCGACCCCAGAGGAAATGGAGTCGATCCTGGCACACCTTGGAACCATCTGGCACACCCCTGCAAAAATGGCACAGATGAACAGTGAGTGGAGCCGACCCCATGTATCCTTGTGCCAACCCCAAGAGAAGAACCGACCCCAAAGAACCTTGAGCCGACCCTAGCTTGAAGCCTGAAGAAAACAACTCTCCGTAATTTTCTGAGAGGGCCGACCCCAAGTTTCCTTGAGCCGACCTCAGATGGAGCCGACCCCAGGAACACTTTAGCCGACCCCAATGGAGCCGACCCCAACTGAACATGAGCCGACCCCAAGGATATGTGTTCAAAACCATGTCTCTGGAATCCCTGAGAGAGTCGACCCCACTGTAGCATGGGTCGACCCCAAGAAAGGTTCAGTCGACCCCAGTAAAAATAGCCGAAAATACAAGATTCTGTGGTTCCTGAGAAGACCGACCCCACTGTAGCAGGGGTCGACCCCAGTGAAGTTTGAATCGACCCCAGAGAAGGTTGAGTCGACCCCAAGTCTAATAAACAGTAAGTTGAGTCGACCCCAGAAAAGTTCGGGTCGACCCCAACACGGGCAAGAGCATACGGCTAGTTCTGCAAAAGTATTTTTTGAGCTTCCAACGGCTAGTAACGGCTGGTTTTTCAAATCTAACTAATGGAAAATGACAAATAGAAGTTGGAAAATATTTAAAGAGACACTATTCATCAGAGGAAAGTATCTTTTGCAAAAATTAATAGCATATTCAAAAGAAAGTAAGCCCTAGTGCTCTTCATCAAGGTTCTTCATTCAAGTCTCAAAAAGGTGGTTGAGCAATCTGAGTGCATTCAACAGCTCCACCAACCTATTGTGAAGTGAAGCAACCTTAGCAAAGAAGAGAAGAGCATCCTCAAAGCGATAACTATTTCTCATCTCTTCTCTTAGTGTAAAATTGTTATATTTGCTCATTTAGGAGTTTCAAATCCTTTCTTCTTACTTACTCTTGTAAGGTTTGTTGGTGAGCCCGTAAAACCAACGGTGTAAGTTGTTGGTGAGCCCGCAAAACCAACATAGGTTATTGGTGATCCCGAAAAACCAAAGTGTAAAGGTTTTTGGATTGTGAGCCCGGAAAACAATCCAACTGTAATCCGCAGTATTATAGTGAATTTCCAAGGAAACGCTTGGGGAGTGGACGTAGGTGCTTAGGAGAGCACCGAACTACTATACTTTTTGTGTGTTTGCATTGTGTATTGTTCTAACTTCACTACACGCACTTAATTAATATTAACTAAACTACTCACTCATCAATTGATTTAATTAAGGGATTGAAAAATTTAGAAAAACCAATTCACCTCCCCCTCTTGGCTTGTCACCTTGGGCAACACTACCATTCACTAATTGTCAAAGCCTTCACACTGGCTCTTTGGGAATATTGTTGCTGGGAAGTGGTTGCCCCAAAAATGGACTTCTCCCAAAAGAAGTGGTCATTTCGGGCTGTTTAGTGCTTAATATTACCACAGAAGTGCATTTCAACCAGTTCAGAACTTATCTTTAGTTTAGTAAATTACAACTATGAAGCGACTTTGATGGCTCCAATGTAGTAGCCAATGTGGGGTATATAGACTTCCGCCAAAGTTCGTTGTCTTGGTAACAGACCCTATATTGGTACCACACTAGCACTGTGTTGGTACGGTACGGTACGAAATCTTTTAGCATATCGAGTGTCGATACACCGCCCATACCGAATATCGGTACCAAACCGGTATGATACGGTATGCTTACCGTCCGATACGGCGAACTATGCTTCCGCCACTTATGTGCAGCCAAAAGTGCACTTAGTGTTGCTTGTTAACTTGTGGTGTTTACAAGATATAAGAGACTAAATTTTAGCACCAACCAACAACATCATAACATTGTGTTCATTACAAACCAAAAAAGTTGTAATGAAAACAATTAGTTTCTGAATGAATTGTTAGTCCATAATGGCCAAATCAAAATATACAATGATGAGAAATTCTTGGCTACACCTAGGAAATGTAAATTTGTTTAATAGGAATACAGAAGAAGACATTTAATTGGAAGAAGGCTATATAAGGCTTTTAAGGATTTTTGAGAAACATCATGAAAGTACAACCAAAGAGACAAATTGGCTCTTTAGTCATGAACTATCATTTCCATTTCATGACTAAATGACAAAAGGATAAATGCAGCATTAACCTTGCAACAAACAGAACATCAATAATAAGGCCCACGACAATACAGCATTCTTCACATGGGGAAAAAAAGAAAAGAAAAATCATACATTGCGTGGTGCTGATCAAACTATTAGTTTCTCACATTTAATCTTGCAAAGCTAGGAAAATCACTGAAAGATAACATAAGGGCAAATTCAAAAAGTAGATAATAAATAATAACAATACAAAATTGTTATGTCATTTCGTAGATTTTTTGAATTACTTCAATAAGTAGAAAGCACCTAGCAAAAATGTTTCAAGTGACAAGCATGACAGCTGAAGGGTACCCGACACAATTTTCCAGATCAACATGAAACAATAAACCAACAATCATAACACTAAGTCTGGTTACTTTTAGTCTAAATTGATAGCCAACATATAGCTGTAAAGCCAATCAAGTCATAAAAAACCAATCCTCAATCTCTAATTTCCACAGCATATTGGTGATAGTAATCACAAATAGATGCTTCATGCTGTCAACCGTGCTTCCTTCTATATCTTTCCCTTTTTGTCAATCATGTTCCACTCCCTTTAAGCACATTTCACTAACGACTTGGCTTCTGTTCCTTCTCAACAACCCTACATCTATCATTAGCAGCTCATGCAACAACAGATTAAGTTCATTTCATGTATCAATCATCCATAAACTTACATTTCTCATCCTATATAAATTTTATCTTGATGTTACTCCAAGAGCATACCTTGCAGACAACCTTCATAAACTTACAAACCAAATAGTTAACATCCAAATCCGAAGAGTAGAGTTGTTGAAGGGAATCCAATGTTGAGTCATAGATCATATTAAAATATAAAAGCCAGATATCAACATTTCATGGAGCCTCACTAGCTACATCTATAAGCCAGAGCTTTTTCAACAACAGCTTCTCGATCCTTTTTGTTTTGTGCCCCCATGGCCCTCCAGTGTGAGGGCATGGGGACGTAAAAAAAGGATATTAAAATATAAAAGCCAGATATCAACATTTCATGGAGCCTCACTAGCTAGATCTAAAGGCCAGAGCTTTTTCAACGACAGCTTCTCGATTGTAACCAGATATCAAGGTTGAGTTCAAAATATCTATCAACAAACCTGGATCTCTTGAAACTTCTACTTTGTTGACAAGAAAATGAATGAAAATGACTAGAAACAACAACCAAAAAGAATTTGAATAATATCACTCTACAAAAGCCAAGATACCAACAATATGTTTCCACCATGCATAAGAGCAGATCATGGTACCCAAATAACAAACTTTTCATGGTCGCATCTAGTACGGTGCTGACAGGACGATTAAAAAAGGAAATAAGCACCGACCATCTTGTTTTCTACAGCATAACAGCGAAACAGGATGCCCCAAATTCTCACAAAATGATCCACGTCTACCTTTTCCAGTCCAATTTCTTTCTTTTCCCAACAACCCTTTCCCTTCCATCCTTTGTTCCTAATGCAAACAACCAAAACAAAGAGTAAAAGGAAAAAGAAACAAAGAAAGAAGCTTTCAAAAAAAATCATCAAATTTCCCATGGCGATTGTGGCTTTACCTGCCTCAAGCAAGTCGTTCCTCTTCAAAAACGATGGAAATTCCAGATCTCTAACAACCGCCAGCACCAATAGCTAGACAGAAGAGAAAGGACGAGACTTGTATAAAAAAAAAGACTTGCTTTGCTTCCAAAGACAGAGTTGAAGGAATAAACAAAGAGAGCCCATCAGACCTAATTATAAAAGAAGCTCGCACATGAACAGGCGATCAACTAGAAACCCCGATTGGATCTCTCTAACCGAACAACAGAACACCGAAAAATAACCAATAAAAAAACAATTAAAGAAAAGGACAACCACATACCCTTACGACTTTAGCAGCCACTTCCTAGATCTAGATCTCCGGCGCCCCACAAAAAATGAATAATAATAAGAAGAAGAAGAAGAAAAGAAAGAAAGACAAAAAAGATGTGAGAAAGAAAAGAAAGGGTTTTACCGGACGGGTGGTTTTGAGTCCCCGTAAACATACGAAGACCAAAAAAGAAGAAAAATAGGGAGATGGGTAAGGCGAAACACAAACCTGGCGGAAGCGAGGGCGGCGGAATCGCTGGAGATCGGAAGGCCGCTAGGGTTTGGCTATGGGGATCGTGGGGGTCGGAGGGGAGGGGAGGGGAGGGCGGGGGAGCGCTCGTCGCTCTCGCTCGCTCGCGCTTTCGCCAGGGATGGGGCCGATTTAGAGAAGAGACGCCATGGATGGCGCAAAGCCACGTAGGTACATAGCAAGAGGCTGGAGCCGGAGAGGGGGAAAGAGCTAGAAAATGGAGTAAGGGGAGATGGCCTGTGGTAGTTGCGCCATAGTGACGAAATGGACGCGACTTTTTCATTTTGATGAATTTAATCCAACCGTCCATTTGCACATCTTCTATCCACGCGCGTGACGTCGGACTTTTTTCATCATCTGATGTTGTAGCATCGACGCGAAATCTAAGTTGATTTTGTCATATAATTTATTAATACACGCACCCGGCATGGCGGAATCCAAATTTCACTGGCGTTTACCGGGAATTCGCAGTGACGGGCAGCCGCTGGCTCGTGACCCGAGCGCGGGTTAAATGGATGGGTCGCAAATACCTGGGTCTCCCGTCGGTCGTTGTTGGCCTCCATTCATACACGGGAGGGCCAGAGTACGAGATCCATTCATACACGGGAGGGCCAGAGTACGAGATGTTTTATACCCTTCAGTATATTCGTCATTGTACCAAAAAACAAATCACGGGGCGCGGGCTTAGCGTAGAACTTATCCGAGCTTCCTGTTTAAAAGAAAGAAAAAAAAAAAAAACATTTATCGCAGCGTGTAGCGTGACATCAGGAGTCCACTCTAAATATGTATGGAAGTGCCGCATGTTTTTTCTCGTTTTGTTCAATTGACTCTTTATTATCATTTACTCCTCAGATTTTTGTAGTGAATCCACATTATTATTGACTAAGATATTTCTTCTTGATGGAAAAATATCAGCCTTATCAAAAACAACATAAATCAATTTCTCTATGACTAATATTTTTTTTTGTTAAAAACTCTATAAGCTTTACTAGTTATTGAGTTAGCTAGAAATATTTCTTCATCTAATTTAGTATTAAATTCTTCTAATTTATTTTTTTCATTATTCAGATTAAAACATCTATGTCTAAATATATGAAAATAACTAATATTAGATTTTCTATCTTTTCCTAATTCATTAAGTATTTTGTTTAATATAAGTCGTCTTAGAGCTCTATTCGTTATGTAATGTGTAAGGACCTAAAATTTTGTTGGGCCCGTCCTTGGGCCCAACGAACTGAAGTCGGCAATGGGTGCCGACTTCATCATCGTGGCCGTTCCCACGACCACCACGCCGGCCGAACGGCCAGTGAAACCCCCGCCCCCTCTCCTCTCTCTCTCTCTCTCGCTGCGTTAAAGAGAATTTAGGGACTCTCAGAGGAGCCCCTCCCCATCCCTCTGAAATTTTGAAGCTTTCCCCTCATTTTTCCCTCTTCTTGAGACGATCGCCGGAGCCGCAGCCGTCGCCGCAGCCGCCATCGCCGCCGGGAACCCACTCGTCGACGACCGGAGGTGAGAAAGACAACCAATCTATTTTTTTTATGGATTTAGGGGGGGAGAGGAATGAGTGATGTTACCGGTTGCACTTCCCCTGTTTCGGGGAAGATTTGT
>JAOXJJ010000532.1:20052-38984 GCA_025769935.1 Phoenix roebelenii
GAAATATGGAGGGGGGTTCTTCTTGCCAATGGATCCTTCCTCCAGTTCTAGGCTTGTGATTTGTTTTCGGGCTCGAGTCTGTCGGATGATACTTTATGGGTTTGATGTTTCGATATGTGAATGCTTGGTTAGTCTTTGTATGATTATATCGGCCGTTCGAGTCGATGGATTTATTTTCATTGATGGATTGGGTTTTACGAATCAACGTTTTGTGTTTGGCGTTAATTAGAGATGGATCCCATTTTAATGATTTTGACTTTGAACTCAATTTGTTTGGACATTAAGTCAGAAAACAACTTGCTTGTGTTTAAGAGGTGCCTGATCGTGTCGTTGATGGATAAATAAGAAGCAATATTCTAAGCAATGAATTTTTTCATGGGAAGAAAAAAATTGAAAGATTTATCTTTTGATAAAAGAAGACGTTGAATTCTTTGTTGATTCTTATAAAACATGAAGCACGGTTTGTAAGCTTAATGAAACTCATATTTATTGACACCCAAAGGACCCAAAAACATGATTCTGAGTGGTAATAATATGTCAAGTACTCTTTTAGCCTCAATCACTTTTAGATATTTATATAAAATTTATATATGTGCCCAGTTCCACTACCTAAGTCTTCTGAATTTAGCTATCTTCGTTCTTGAGACCTAGATTCAACAAGAGACCAATAGAAAGAGTGAATTAATGAATGAAGTGTATATAACTATTCCTACTTAAAGTGATTTAGAGCTTCTTCTCAAAAAAAAAAAAAACTTGAGCCATCTAGAACATCATGTTCCCTCAGTTTAATGCGGGTGTAATGAACTGATTAACCTCATTGACTACATGGATTTGAACTGTCATACATTGTCTCCCATTATAAATAAGATGTACAAAATTTCTCGGGCTTCAATCTTACAAGCTCCTTAACAACTATAACATGGTAACCGTGAAAAATCATCCCATGTTTGTGTACCTATCAGGATCCTTGGAATGTTTTTGGTTGGATAATTTTATGGAAAATCAGGATAGAAAGCAGGATAACCTTTATGTGTTGGAGGGCTTTGATTTTGGTTGAGAGCATGTAGGTGCTCTTAATTGTTAAGGATATGAATTTTGATAGGATGAATAGCTATATCATTCATACAATATACAGCTTCAATGGGATGACCTATGATAGACAGGTGTTATTGTGGTCCTAACAGTCATAAGCTTTGGACAATGCCATCAGCATCTCACATCTTACGAGCCCTCTTCATTTTCATTCCTTATTTTCTATCTGTTCATATGTGGTGGATAAGCACAACAAGCTTGCACTAGGTTGCACAGTTTTACATGAGTTTAATTACATGCAACAATTAGTTCATGTTTCTCCTAGCGGTGATTTTGCCAAATTATTTTGACCCCAATAGGATGGTATTGATATATGCTCGGTTGTCTTGTTGATTCATTCTTTACTAGTTTAATGTTTTGATCATTAATTGCTGGAGTATTACGTGATCAACGCATACCTTGGAGATTTAAGGAAAAATTCTATAGAACACCATTAATGCCTACAATGTTGTATGGTCCAAAATGATAGGAAATAAAGAAAGTTTACGAAAACAAGTTGAATATGGAATAAATGAAAATATCAAGATTGATGTGTAGTAAAACTGGAAAAGAGATTGATGGATGAACATGTCAAAGGAGATATAGGAGTTGCACAAATTAATGATAAAGAGATAGAAAATCTGTTGATATAATATAGGCATGTATAACAAATGTCTATGGAGGCTTCAGTAAACACAGTTTAGTTTGTGTTGAAGGTTTTAAGAAATGGAGGGGATGATCTAAGCTAACATGGATGTAAGTTTTGAAAAAGGATATAAAGTTGGAATGACATCATAGGTGGTCCTAAATAGGAACACTTGGTGAATGGGTTCTACAAAGCCGATTTAAATAGTTGGAAAAGGCTGGATAGTTATTGTTATGGTTGTCGTTATTGATGAGGGAGATGACCTAAAATAAAATGGACTGAAGTTGTGAGGGAAAATTAAAAATACTGGATTGACATTGTGAGTAGCGCATGATTAGGAGTGACCAAGGAATGCATCAAGCCGAGCTGTTAATTGGCAGATGGTATGGTTTACTTTGAAGCCCCTAGTTTCTGACTGTTCATAACTTAGCTAGATGAATGCTCAATTTACAATCCTTATATTTTGAATATGATCAACTTTTTGTGTTATATCCTCATAGATGCTTGCATTGGTTTTGTATACTCTACTCACAAAATTGTGCAGGCATGTTTCATTTTGAAAGCGCCCACTCATCAAGGGTTACACAGATTTTTTCATATAAGTATTTGCTGATTGAGCTAGTGAGCTGGCCATCAGAATTTTGATTACTTGCTTGTGCTGTAGGCATTTCGTATGATTTTGTAAGTTCTTAGATTGATTGCAATAGAATGGTGATAATTGTGGTTAGAGCCAGTGTTTAGCAATTATGGAGATCTTATTTTGCAAAATCTTGACTAATGTTGATAACTAAAAGTAATTGGGAGAGTTATTTACGAATTCGCAGAGACTGCTAACAGTTATACATGTTCAATTAGTCCACCAACATAAGTTGGTTCACATGGCGATTATGTTGCTTCTGTAATTTCTATTCCTTCTCTTTTCTTTATTTATTTTCACACTGTTTGATAGGCTGCGCCCCAGTGTGTTATTGCAGGCTTAATATATTTACTAGAGATATGGAACGTGCACATTTTTGGTCAAGTTGCTATCAGTGCAAAGTCTCGTTATTCCAAGAATTTCTTGGCTGGCGGTTTCTTGCTTTTGGAGACTTTCTGATCATCTCTTTTGTCAACTATACTTAGTGGCCAGCTGCTTTTCTATGTCCAACAAGGGCAGCCTGATGCAACTTTTTTCTGAAGTTGGTGTTGGGTCTATGTCACACTTCTACAAGTAAGCCAATTTCTTATGTTCTGTTTAAGTATTTTGATGGTGATGCACTCTGACCTTTTTTTCTCCTATGGCAGCACATTCCCAACACAGCTTCTGCTTGGTGTAAATCTGAGGTCTCAGGTGCATGATATTGCAGAAGTAATCTCTGGGGTATGACTTAGGTTATGTACTAATGACAAGTCGACAACATTGATAAAATTGTATGAGGTATTTTTCTCTTTTTTCTTTCAGGAATTTAACTTTTTGGCCTTCTTTTCTCCAGGGTTAAATCTTCGAGCTTCAACCACTGTTCTCTCATTTTTCCTCCTTTTGGTCCTATAGCTAGTAGGCATTTTGTTTGCTCCAATTCCATTCAGATCCAGATGCATGTTTGGTGTGTTATTTGATATCAATTTCTTCAACTATGGCATGCACTTGACAAGTTAACAAGTTTTTTAAAAAAGTGTAAACAAGTTATATGGAGAGTGCGAAGCTTCCTTGAAACTTGTTTCGTTAGGCTGTTCGAGGCTATTGGGAGTAATTTTGTCCAGCTAGGTTGAGCTGCAATATCTTGACTGCTGCTTTTTGTGAAGTGAACGTGGTCCTGGAGCTTTATTTCACATGTTAATGGAAACAGAGGCTTTGAACATGACAATCAGAAAGACATCCTGGTGACATGTATTGCAAGTTAAAATTGATGGTGGATTTTTCTTGAAGTTTGTCCAAGTTTTATACAAACACAGACATTTCCTCGATCAAGTATAAACTCTTGTGAGATTTAATAGTTTTTCTTATAAATAGCTGTTGGTTCACTTGAATAAGACCCAAAGGGGGTATACTTGGCTTCAGCTGCTGAATATGATGGAACGGTGGGTATTTGTATTTTCCAAGTGCTTGCAGCTGCTTGAAAGCATTCACTATCATTATTTGAAAATGTTACCACCTGTTGCAGGTACAAGTTAATTAAGGAAGTCGGTGATGGAACATTTGGGAGTGTTTGGCGAGCTATAAATAAACAGACCGGGGAAGTTGTATGTTCTTATGGTGCATTTCACACTTTACTGCTAGGAAAATAAAGTGTCTTTTGTTAACGTTATGAAATTCTATGCGATTACCATAGGTTGCAATCAAGAAAATGAAGAGGAAATATTATTCTTGGGAGGAGTGCATGAATCTTCGGGAGGTGAAGGTACTCTGGCTTGGAGATGTTTCTTAACATTGTACATTTTCCCTTTCTATTTTCTTTCTGATAGTTTTTTTTTTCCTCCTGAAGTCCCTTCGGAGGATGAACCATCCTAACATTGTGAAGCTAAAGGAAGTCATAAGAGAAAATGATATTCTATACTTCGTGTTTGAATATATGGTATGACAGATTCTATGAAAAGGTTGCTCCAATGCAGGAACAGTGACATTGAAAACTCATAGTTTCTGTAACATTTTCAGGAATGCAATCTCTACCAGCTTATGAAAGATAGGGGAGAGGTTTTTTCGGAGGCTGAAATTCGGAATTGGTGCTTTCAAATATTTCAAGCCCTTTCTTATATGCACCAACGTGGCTATTTTCACCGGGACCTTAAGCCTGGTATTACTCTAGTTGTGAGGAAATGTTTTGTTAATAACCATTTTCTCTTTGTTTTCATGTTACCATTCTGATAGGGTTTAGGTCCCTATTTGAGTAAGGCTTGCATTTGACATTTGTTGATTGGTCGTGTTTTTGGCTGTTTACTTTCTTTTTGAATGCGACTTAACTATATGCACTGGTCAATTATCATGGAGATCAAAAGTAGTGGGAAATTCATCCAACTATTGGCCCAAATCCAGAGCCTTTGGATTAAATCTGCTTGGTTCATGTCTAGATTTTATAGTTTGTAGGTCCGTCTGGCCTGAGCTTTTTTTATAAAAACTCATTTCTTAAATAACTACCAGGTATGTTATGTTCAAATTTCTCTTTCTGACTGGACTTGGACAATTTGATTAACCTTAAGTTTTGCATTTAGATAATTTAATGTTTTCAATTTACTAGTTCGGGATTTGCTTTGGGTTTTGTGTTATTTGTTTTCGGCCATATCTGTACTATCACTTGTTGAGACTTGAGATAGCCATATAACGATTTTTTATATATTTTTGATGTTTTAGTGGAATTTTTGTGCCATAACGGTGGGGAAGGTGAGTGGTGGATGGAATCAAAAGTTCCAATATGGTCTGCGGTTACAATCAAATAAGCTATCAATATTATGCTTGAAGGTATTGCTGGCTAATGGAGTGAGCTAGAAGGCTATCTAGGAAATGTGCTTGTTTCATAACTATCATCACTCGACAAGATTGTTTTGGCTAATGCTAGGATTTCTTTTCTTTAATATTTCAAAGTTAGCGTTAACATTTTTGAGGATCGATCGAGATGAGCATCAGGAACCAACTTGGAGAAGGGGTGGGCCATGATCATGAAACAGTCATTGATGCTATTTGTTGACCAATTACCTTATTAGGATGCCAGACACTAAGGTTTTTAATATGGCAACCCCATACGGTTTTTCCATTGAAATGATATGGTATCCGTACCGACGATACCTACCAAAACTAACATATTCAAAAAAATTGACAAACTATTGGTACTGACTGATATAGTTGGTATGGTACCATCAATATGCACCGGTATAGACTGATACCGACCGATATAGCTGGTACATACTGGTCTAGCTGTTTCGACATCTTAGCACTTGTACTAGGGCTGGTTTCATGCTAGAACAGGTACGATAGCAGTCGTACCGTCCCATTTTGATGGTTCTGAAATGATGGTGGACACCAAATTCTAGTTGGATTAGATAAAGGCCAATGGATGGAATGAATTAAAGCAGTACTTGATCAAGTTTGTGGATAGCCTTCAAAATATTCTGACATTTAATTGTAAGCCTTTATTTTGTCTTTGCCTCTTCTTTTGGGTGATTACACCTATCTTCTAAGAAGATCTAGGAGATGCAAGCTTTCGCTCCATTAGTTTGAGTATGTTTTTTTTTTCAGTTCTTTAGTTGTAGGATAGGCTAAGAGATGAGGGCATCTGTAGAGGTTCAGCTTTTGTGTGATGATGGATTGTGTGGTGCTTTTGATCATATTACCTACATTGCTATACCTCTATCTTTCCAAAAGAAATAAAAGCATCCCTGAGGAAATTGATGGACTTTTCTTGTGCATGTTGTGAAAACAATTTTTGATCGATGTTATTTTTTTAATTATCTGATTGCTTTATTGGAAACTTGAATTAGCGAGTTGGCTTTCTGCATTAGGAATCTAAACTCTTAAGTATGCATGAAAGGTCTTGGGTGAAGCTGTTATTGCAGAAGTTCTGTTACTTATCATTGAGAAGCCTGCAGGTAGTCTTTTCTAGTCGCTTTATATTTAGGACAAAAGAGTTGTAGTTTTAAGGATGGGCGTTGGGCAAGGAATTGTAAAACTGATTGAACTTTGCTGGGCATGTGCTAAAAGTTTTATCTGTCAAGGTGCCCAAAGATTTCTGCATCGACTTTACAATCTTTACTGAAGCAATCTTTTAATAGCTTCTATGTGTCATTCTTGTTTGAGATATACTGTCATGTTTCAGCAACATAACTGTCAAGGAATCTTGTTTGACTTGAATCTTGGATATTCCTTGGTGGATTGCTTTCACACTGAAAGCAAAGGGCAAGCTAGGAGGGAAGGGATGAGCATGTCTTGGGCAAAGATTTCCTCCCTTAGAGTGTCGTGGTAGGGATGAAGTTGGCGTAAATTTTCCTGGGTCCAGTTCTTTTCCCCACACATCTTTCTTTCCACACAATACAGTATGTTAGTTAAAGCTAGAGTCCCATCCAGTGTTACAAGTTCTCTTGCAATATCTGCTAGGCAGCATAACATAGCCCACTTATATTAGTATAGTATATTGACTATATTCTGAATTTAAAAGTTGCAGGCTATTATTAAACTCATCGTTTCGGTTTGTATGAATTCTAAAGTAGTTAATTTAGAATATATTTCTGACAGTCAACTATTAAACTTACCTTTTCAGGTAACTATTACAGATTTTTGGTAGTTATGTTTCCATGTTGTCCTCAAACAACTCATTGAAATTTATGCAGAAAACTTGTTAGTAACGAAGGACATCATAAAAATAGCTGATTTTGGCCTTGCTCGGGAAGTATGTTCACAGCCACCATATACAGAATATGTCTCTACTCGCTGGTAATTTATTTTTATATTTCATACATTTATGCTGGGTGATCACACTCATCATGACCATCCTATATTACTTGATGTTTAAGGTATCGAGCACCTGAAGTGTTGCTCCAGTCATCAGTATATGATTCTGCAGTTGGTGAGTGGTTAAAGATATAAAATTATAGTGATTAAAGGAGTATACCAATCAACATTGATGTTGTTACTTTCTATGCTACCTGTAGATATTTGGGCAATGGGTGCTATTATGGCTGAGCTGTTTACACTTCGTCCTCTTTTCCCTGGCTTAAGGTACTCATTGCTTGATGTTATCTTTGCCTGTGATTTTCCAGATTTCTGAAATGTTTCTTCTGCCTTTTTTTTTGAAAAAACTGTTTGTCAATTTTTATAGGAATTATCTGTATTATGAAAAGTGATTTTGGCCCCAGAAGTTGCAACTTAAGGGTTTGGTGTGTCTTGAATATATCTTTGTTTTTTCTAATTCCAGCTTGGAATCTTTCTCATCAAAAATATGCTTATGAATTATCAGTAAGTATGATGAGCCCAGAACATATCCTCCGCCCCCCAAAACCAAAAATAAAAAAAGGGAAAAAAGAAAACACGCACACACACAGACACACAACAAAGAGAAGGGAGACACAAAAATCCGCCAGTAAAAGGTAGGAAAATGACATTGGGAGGGAAAACCTACTGAAGATGCTGCTTTCTGATGTTGCATTAAACATATGAAAATGCAAAAACTTTTGATTTTGTAATCATTTTATCTGGTGTATTCTCTTTTTTTCCCCCTTTTTTCCTATAAAAAAATCTATGTTATATATTTTTTTCTTCCTTCTCATTATATGTTTTGCCTTTATTTTTGTGGATACTCTGTAATAGTGTTTTGATTTGTTCATTCATCATGCAGTGAACCCGATGAAATATATAGAATTTGCAAGGTTATTGGTAGCCCGAGTGAAAATACTTGGGCTGAAGGATTGCAACTTGCAGGCACCATCAAGTATCAGTTTCCACAGGTTATATCCCAAGGCTTGTATTAAAGTTCTACTTAAATTTGGGTTCTGTGCCTTATACCTGTCTTATTATGATAGCACATAGGACTGATGCTGTTTAGGTCCTCACAAAGTAAACTAACTATCCACTTCGGACCTGCCTAGATTCCACTTAGGACCTGCCTGCCATGCACAGTGAACTTTGAGTTTAGAAAATGGCTGCCTATCATGTTTCTGGCTAGTTTCAGAAGGCCCCAAGTGGGAACTTATTTTTTGCTTTGTAGAGGACCTAAACTGCAACCAAATAGGGGATCCATTATTTGCTCTTTGTATTCTAGTTCATGCTCAATATCTTATAGTGTGTTGCATGTTTCATTGGGGACAGAACTTTCTTCCAAACTTGTGCATGCAAATCTTATATGCAATCGCTGTTAAGCCATTCAGACTATCCTTGTGAAACCATCTTGTCTTTTTCCATCATCACACCTAAGGAAAAGTGGTGTACGAGCATGAAAAATGCAGTAACAGCAAAAAACAACATGGACTGTATGCTACAGCAATGTGGCTGCAGGATTTCCATTCTCATATCTTTTTGTTGCCCTTTTTGGAGCTTCAATCTTATTATTGCAAGTTTATTTTGTACATTCCACTTCTCAATGTCGACAACGTGCAGAATTTAATTAGAAACATAGTTCTCATGCATAGACCGAGTCTTGACCCGGCCAAGGGGACTGGATCACTGGCTTGGCCATTGGGTTGAACAATCAGGCTGATGTCATATAAAAATATTTAAATAGTTAAAAATTAAATTATCAGTTATAGATAATTAAATGTTAGATAGTGGTGCAATTTATGAGGGTAAGCTTTGGTGCAACGGTAAGATTGATCCACTATAGTCTAGAGGTTATGATTCAAAACACAAAAACAACCTCTCCAAATAGGAGGTAAGGTTGCATACATTTGATCCTTTTCAAAACCTATAATGGCGGGAGCCTTTGGAGCACCTTTTTATATTTATGCTATTTGTAAGTGAATAAATAATGAATTTTACATAATTTTCATTTAAAATGCCTGGATTATTGCGGATTAGATTATCTTAAAACTTTTTTAATTCCTTATAGAAATGACCAAAAATAGAGCATATTAGATAATCATAAGTCCAGATCAAACCCATTCTTGATTAGGTTTACCCTTTCTTTTCTGAATTTTTCAACACAAACTAATATACCCGTCCTTATTGAAGTCTTCCAGATTGTTAATTAACATGCTCAATATCAGCTCAATATTCTCCATGATTTTTCCTAGATAGCTCCCTTCATTTGGATCAATAGTTCTGTGAATATGTTTTGCATGCCCTTTGACATTAATACATCTATATTACATGTATCTATATTACACACACACACACACATATAAATCTAAAATATACATGCATATGTATATTATATAGAGTCGTACCTTCTTTCAAATTGGATAATAGGGGTCTGACAGCAGTGACCCGAACCCTTGGATGTGATATACTATCGTTAAACTACTTATTCACCAAAAATCATATGACCTAGAGACCTATGCCTTATGCATCAAGTAGTCAAAATTTTCATGTTATTTATAGATCTCATCCAATAGCTTGGATCCTTGATGCAAGACCCTCATCATTGAATTCAAAAAATATCTAACTCTATAGAAGTTAGACTAAATGTAACTTGAACCTAACCCTATATATATATATATATATATGTATGTATGTATATGTATATATATATGTATATGTATATTAGACAAAACTCTAGCATCCATTGACTTGCTGTCTATATCTGTTGTCTAATTAATTTTTTGTTGGGTTAAGCAATTAAAAACCATTCATTGCTATTGGCTTTACATTTTGCTAATTTATAAACCTTACAAATTTAGCTCGGTGTGCAATTATTTTCTTTTCCTTTATGCAGTTTTCCGGTGTCGATCTTTCATTCCTTATTCCATCAGCTAGCAAGGAAGCAATTGACCTTATCTCGGTAAGCCCTGCTTTTGAGAAGGATGCCTTCTAATCAGATGTGTGATATGAGAATAATTCTGGCTTCTTGGTATTTTAATTGACTGCGAGGAGTATCCTGATATACTTGTATGGATGCAGTCACTTTGTTCCTGGGATCCCTGCAAAAGGCCTAAAGCTGCAGAGGCCCTTCAACATTCTTTCTTCCAGGTAACGTTCGTAATCTTTTCTGCCATTATGATGCATAAACTGAGTCAAAAATTGATGCAGGCACAAATGACCTTTTGTTTTGTTATATGATGCTTATCAATATTGCATCCCCTTGATCTGGCAGTCCTGTGTTTACGTCGCACCATCTCTTCGTCCAAAAGTGGCAGCAAAACCGAATACACCTCCATCTGGTTTGTTGGCGCTCCTATACTTCAATTTTTTTCATTTGGATACTTTTTATGAGGCATCAGTCATGTTTATTACTTTTTATATCCTTAGCTGGGGTGAGAGGAGCTTCCGAGCAGAAGAGTGCTAGAAGATACTCAACAGGAACTCTATCCACAACAAAAGCTGCTAATAATGTCTTATCAGTGAAGTCAAATGCTTCTCTGAGGACAGGTAAATATTCTTAAAGCTTTGGCTTATACCTGAGATATTGTCAGACTGCATATAGTTGACGCAAAGTAGTTGCTGCAGGTGCACAAAGAAAGCTGGAGATGGCTCATCAGGTAAGTTGCTCGATGTCTCGTTGACTTGATGTGATTTGTTGGTGTTTGCATTCTAAGCTTTTCCGTTCACAGGCGCCTGAGAAAACTGAAAAATCCATGAAGAACAGCTTCAAACAATCTCCATATAGGCCACCAGCAAGAAACAACCCAGGCAAGTGCGAGGCTTTAGCCGGCGACTCTTTTCAGCAACTTACCATGGCATAGCTCATGCAGTTTTACATTTTCAGCAACTTTGTCATCATTTTACTCGTATTTTTTATTTTGGATAAACTCCAGCTTTGCCATATTCTAAGGGGCTGTGAGTAGGATCATTCTCCTGTTTATTCTAACGGGCTCATTTGCCATATTCTGAGCAGGAGCCTTTGGAAGAAGCTCTCGCAGGATGGCCGACATACCTGAAAAGACTTCCAATCGAGCTGCGACCTCCGCTAAGGTTTCAAATGTGGCCGAGAAGCTGGGGAAGGTGTCACTGAGCTCTGGTCCACAGCATGCCGGGAAGCAACCGCCCCCTTGGATGAAGGCAGGGGGTTGGCACAGCCAGACTGACCTCCTCGCTCGGTCGCATGAACTGCCTCCTAGAAGATTTACTCGCAAGGTTGTGGGGTGAAAGTTTGGGGGTTGTTCCTAGCAGCATGGGTCTATCTCTAATGGTCGCTGCGTGCTGCCTGGTTTTTTCCGAGTG
This sequence comes from Phoenix roebelenii, assembly GCA_025769935.1. Taxonomy (NCBI): domain Eukaryota; kingdom Viridiplantae; phylum Streptophyta; class Magnoliopsida; order Arecales; family Arecaceae; genus Phoenix; species Phoenix roebelenii. The sequence continues at coordinate 31,545 of JAOXJJ010000532.1, forward strand.
CTGGTTTGGACCATCGAACTGCCGTGTCTATAAAGCGTTTGCCGTAGTGTTCAACTTTTTTACCATGATTTCGGCATTTGAATCGCCATTGGGTGTGTTCTGAATGCCTCTGCTCGCACCAACTCTGGTTGGATTTCAATAATTTATGCTGCACCCTTTGCTCTTAACTGATCTAGCCTAACCAATTATGTAGCAGAGGACTCTTGTTATGCATCTTGTTACAGTTTGGATTTATCATTTTTAAATTTTTGTCCGATAATTTAGTTCGCGAACAAGATGATCTATATTTTGCAAAATCAACAGCCAGTCAAATTTACGAACAGTTAGCACCATCGGCTACTCATCTGCTAATCATACAATCATAACTTTGCAAATTTGTATTTTCTCCTCTATAAATATTGGGTGTAGGGACTTTCTAAGAATGACAAGAAAATCTAAATGTCATACTTTCATATTTCAATCTTTTTTTTGTCTCCTATTTTTTTTTGGAACTCTATGCGACTTAAGCAGGGTTCCAAATTATATATATTTCAGCAACCTCTTGATCATTTTTCTATGTTTGCATATCAGATCCAATGCCGTACAATACTTCTCCAGCCCAATTAAGAAGTTGAGAGCAGAGTAACTTAGTTTGTTAGCTTGTCCATTCATCAAGTTAGGTTTTAAGCGATAATAGAATGGCGCTAAAGGAAGTATCCTTTATTTTTGAGTATTTTTTTCTTTTGAAAATTTAAGACAGATAAAGCTTCGAGAAACAACACCATTCCACCAACCAGCTCCAACAGGAGTCTAATGACTGCTGAGTTAGCCCTCAATGGTCTTCGATTCCGCAACCGGCTCCTGAGATGGTAATGACCGAGCAATTTAATGTGCTTGTACAACAAGTACAAACTCCAATGAAGTAGTCCGAGATATGCAACACTCGAACTAACAACCTACCATCGCAGGGCGGCTCGACACAGCACTGCCCATCTCCTCGAGAACTCCAACCGACATTGCGAATACGATCATTTGGTGCTCATTTCGAAATGGGCTCCAGCCCAAGAGTTTTGAAATCCCCCAAGCTAGAAAGACTCTCTAGGAGAGAAAGTCGACCTCGATCGAAGGATCGAGATAAATAACAAAATCGAAGCCTTGGGAGAAGGAAAGCCGATTAGTGAGAAGATCTAGAGATTACAATTAACCCGTCGTTCTCCAAGGCTATTATGGAGAAATCGTTGCTGAGGAGATTCAAAATGCCCTAGTTTGAGGTGTAAGATGGCACCTCAGGCTCGATGAGCCATCTTGAGAGCTTTAAGGCCCTTGTGATATTACAAGGAGAAATAAATGCAATTTTTATGCCGAGCTTTTCCGACCACTTTGAGGAAAGCAGCTTGCCTATGGTATTTTGATCTTCGAGCAAGATTTATTCATTCCTTTGATCAGCTCAATCTTTAGTTTATCGCTCACTTTGTGGCAGAAGAAGGATACCACTAGAATGTTCGCGATGAAGAAGAGGCAAGATGAGCCGCTTAGAAGCTATGCCAATCGCTTCAATAAGGAGATGTTGGGCATCTATAGCCTTGATCAGAAAACCACTGTGTTGGCAGAGTGCAGTGGTTTAAAATCTTTCCATTTCTACTTCCTCTCGAAGAAGAGAACTCCCAAAGATTTGGCCAAATTTCTATCTCAAGCCAAGAAATGCATCAAGGCTGAGGAGGCCATGGTGGCATGGAGGGAGTTAACTAAAAGCAAAAATGGCAGAAGTAGGGCCGAGAAGAAAGAGAAGGATCGAGAAGGAGTCCTAGATGTGAGGGGGAGAGCCATCAAGCCCATCATTGAGATTTCAGAGGTATGCTCCTCTCGACATGCCCAAGGTTTAGATCCTGATGGAGATAGAACATCGAGATTATTGCCGAATTTCAGAAAATATTGTTGGTTTCCCAAAGACCGCAGTCATGATACCCAAAAATGTGTTAAGTTGAAGGACGAGATTGAGGTTCTCATCTATCGAGGACATCTTAGTTGGTACATAGAAAACCGACGATGGGAAGGATAGCGGTGGAACATGCGCTCATCCAAGATGTTGGAACACCACCAACCCACCATAGGGGTCATAAATACTATTTCAGGTGGACTTGTAGCTCTAGCAGACAGGTCAAGCTCGTCGACCCAAATATGCCTGAGCTGCCCTAGCAGGAGATCCAACCTTGAAGAGACCAAAAGCCGAGGAAGTCATATCATTCTTGAATATCGACCTAGAGAAGTAGAAACCTCTTATAATGATGCAGTTGTAATATCTCTTACAATAGCAAATTTTAGTGGATAATGGAAGTTCTACAGATATCTTGTTTTGTGAGGTATTTCAGAAAATAAATTTAATGGTAGATCGGCTAAGGAGGATTGATTTTCCTTTGGTTGGTTTTTTCGGAGAGCCTATACCTGTAGGAGTAATCATCTTTCCAGTCATAGCAAGCTGAGAATCTTGAAGGTGACCATCATGCTAGACTTTCTGGTCGTCAAGGTCCCCTCAGTGTATTACGTCATTCTTCAAATGCTCATATTTAACACGATGCGAGCTGTGGTATCCATCTATCACCTAATGATAAGATTCCCCAAGAGGTTGGCAAAGTTAGAGGCGAGCAGGCAGTGGCTCGATAGTGTTACATGGCCACCCTCAGAAGAAATACCAAGTCTTTATAAATATTGCCTATTGAAGGTCTAGACGTCCGACATGAACAAAAAGATCAGCATGGGGAACCCGCCGAGGAGCTCACCTCCATCCTGTTTTTCGATGAAGGAGACGGCCAAGCAATCCACATTGGCTCATTGCTCAATGAAGACATGAAGAACCGACTCATCCAATTCCTCCACTCCAATGCGAACATATTCACTTGGTCGGCCATCGACATGCCAGGTATAGATCCTTATGTTGTGATAGTTTGAATGTAGACCCCAAGAGTCAACCGATTTGGCAGAAAAAGGGGAGTTTCGCCCCTAAACGACAACAAGCCATTGACGAAGAGGTCTTCAAACTCTTGGAGGCCGGGAGTATCCATGAAGTCGATATCCAGAATGGATAGCTAACATGGTGCTCGTTAAAAAGGCTAATGGGTGTTACAGAGTTTGCATCAACTTATCGATCTTAATTAAGGCTGTAAATAGGTCAGGTTGACTCGTGACCCGACCCGACTTGCTTAGACCCGACAGGACCGATTTTGGAGGACCCATGGGGCCAGGTTGGATCCTAAAATTGGATCTGTTCTATTTTTTGGGTCGGGTCTGGGTTTACTGAATTCAGATAGGATCAAACCCATTTGAAATTTGGATAATTTTGAATTTTCATTCCTACAATCCAACTTGAATTTGTACAATTATTTGGCCCGACAGGCTACAGTCCATGGGGATGCAAATATAAGTTCTGAAGCCATGGATGGGTTGGTCTGAATCGGATCCAACCCAGTCCTGAATCGGACCCGACTCAGACCTAAATCAGACTCAAATTTTTGGATTGGGTCCAGATTATACATGGACCCGACCCAATCTGAATGATCCATTGGGTCAAAAATTGTAGCGATGGACTCGACCGGACCCAATCTTCTATCGAGTTGGGTCTGGGTCCAAAATTAAGACTCGAACAAGAAACCGGGTTGGGTCGGAGTCACTCATGACCCGACTCGATCCAACCCATTTGCACCCCTAATCTTATTAAGGCTTGCCCGAATGACAACTTTCCACTATCAAGAATCAACCAACTTGTTGACACTACCTTAGGACATTAGCTCCTCAGTTTCATAGATGCCTTCTCAAGATATAATTAGATCAAGATGTCTCTTGAGGACAAGAAAAAATCGGCATTCATCATTGACAATGAAATATATTGTTAATGGATGATGCTATTTAGATTGAAGAATGCTGGAGCTACATACCAACAACTGGTCAATTGTGTCTTCAAAGATTAGATCGGCCGAAATATAGAGGCATATGTAAATATCATGCTTGTAAAGAGCCAGAGGGCTGAATATCATGTCGGCGATCTACATGAAGCTTTCCAGCTGAGGAAATATTGTACGAAGCTCAATCCAAGCAAGTGTGCATTTGGAGTCACCTCGAGAAAGTTCCTGGGTTTCATGGTAACCCAGCAAGGAATTGAAGCCAACCCAAAGAAGATTTGAATAGTGTTAGGAATGACTGTTCCAAAGACATTGAAGGAGGTCTGACGACTTGCTAGTCAGGTGACCACCCTTGGCTGATTTCTATTTAGGTCGGAGGAAATGTGTCTCTCTTTCAAGGTTTTAAGAAATGCTAGAAACTTTGAATGGACCAAAGAATTCCAATTGGTGTTCGATCAACAGAAACAGTACCTCGGATCCCCTCCACTTCTCACTAAAGCCAAGGTCAAGGAGAATCTATATCTTTAAATGGTCATCCTTCTTGGCAATCAATTTGGTCGTCATCAAGGAAGAGCATGGAAATTAGAGGTTGATCTATTATGTCAGCAAACTACTTTCGGATATCGAGACAAGGCACCCAAGAATAAAAAAATAGCCTACGCACTGATTATTTCAACATGAAGTTTGCGACCATACTTTCAAGCTCATACCATTATGATGATAACTGATTAGCTATTGAGGTAGGTAGTGTAGAAGACGGGAACTTCTGGTTACCTAGTTAGGTAGGTCATTGAGCTTGGAGAAGTTGATATAAATTATCGACCTAGATTTTCCATTAAAGCGCAGACACTTGTTGACTTCATTGTCGAGTGCATTGTGTCGGAAGAAAACATGACTGAGGATAGAGTAGAAGCCGAAGCCAAGCATGAACAAAATGAGTTAGAGACATGACCATTCTGGACACTCCATATTGACGAGTCCTTTAATGCAGCTGGATGTGGGGTTGGGCTGATTTTGACTAGCCCCGAGGACATTGATGCCGAGCATGCTTTGAGGCTCAACTTCAAAACTTTGAATAATGAAGCAGAGGATGAGGCACTAATCACCGAACTAAAATTAGCCCGAGCTATCAGGGTAACCTAACTCATGATCATTAACAAGTTTTAGTTAGTCATTAATCAGGTTGGAAGAGAGTACGAAGTCTAAGACTTGACCACGATAAAGTATGAGCAGAAAGTGAAGGAGATATTCTCTACCTTTTATAGATTTGACATCCAGTAGATATCTCGGGAGAAAAATATAAAGGCGGATATTCAATCCAAACTAGCCAGCTCAGAATGCTTCGACTTGAGTAGAACACCTTATTTTGAAGTGTTTGATAAGCCTAGCAATGATGAAATTCATAACCAAGTATTTCAAGTAGAGAACAAGCTGAGATGGATGGATCCTATCATCCATTATCAACAAGAGGGAGGACTCCCCATTGACCAAAAGGAGGCCTGCAAACTGCAAACTTAAACAAAGCTGTCAGGAAAAGGAAGTTCCTCATTGTTGCCTTTGACTACTTCATGATATGGATCAAAGCAGAACTTTTAACTCGAATCACAGAGGAGAATGTATCGAGTTTCATCTATAAATATATAATTTGTCGGTTTGGAATTCCATAGGTCCTCATCACCAACAATGGCCAACAATTCGACAATGCCCGGTTCAAAAAATTCTACACCGAGCTTGGCATTGACCATCGACTCACTTCGATCAATCATCCTCAAGCCAATGAAGAAGTAGAGGTAACTAACCGCTCAATTTTGCAGAAATTGAAGACCAGACTTGATCGAGCCAAAGACTTTGGAGTAGATGAGCTACCAAGTATTATGTAGACCTATTTCACAACTCATCGGATTCCGACCAGAGAAACCCTCTTCAACCTCTCCTTCTGCATGAAGTCGTTATCCCTGTGAAGATCTCCGCGCCGACCTGGACTTGCTAGAAAGGAATGTACATGATTATGGAAGTCATCAGACCTAGTGCTTACAAACTCGAGCAACTTAATGGATCACCGATACTTCGGGCATGGAATTTAGACAAGCTCCAAGCATACCATTAATAGAAGTTATAATTTTGAACTCTGTACTCCTTTATTGCTAATAATAAATGAAGCTTGTTTTGTGCTCTACATACAACCAAGTACTACAGGTCGGATGCAACGATTATCGATCAAAAAAAATTTCAAAAACAACTAATTGGACGGGTCTCTTATAGACCACCAATCACAATTTTCATGGGCCTGGCAAGAATACCAAATCATTGATCACAAACGAAATATCAGACGAGTCTCGCAAGGACTACCGATGGTGCCACACTTGAGTGCCGTAGGTCAAACGAGCCTCACAAGAGGCCACCGATCTATTATCCCCATGGATATGGCAAGGATGTCAAATATTAAACACAAATGAAATGTTAGAAGAGTCTCACAATGACCATCAATGGCGCCATAGGTTAGATGAGCCTCCCAAGAGCCTGCCGGCTTGTTATCGGCCAAGAGCTGATGAAAGATCAAGTCGAAACTAGGCTTGGAAGAAGCATGCCCGTCCTGATCAATTGGTGCTAGGTATCCAAAATGCCCAACCAATCAAAGATCTAGAGAGCCAAACTATTCGCCTCTTTAGAAAATGGAAACCAAGCACCAGGATGGCAAGCTGATCTCTAACTAGCCAACCAAAAATCCAGAGAGCCAAACTATCCACCTCTACAAGAAAAGAAAAATGGGTACCAGGATGACGAGCTGATCTCCAAAGATCTAAACGATCAAACTACCTATCTTTTTAGGAAAGGGGAATCAGACACCAGGATGATAAGCCAAACTCCGAACAAACGATCGAAAATCTGAAGGGCCCAACTATCTGCCTTTTCAAGAAAAGGGAACTAGGCACCAAGGTGATAAGCCGAGCTCTGACCAAACAATCAAAGACGCACAAGGCCAAATAACCCACCTCTTCAAGCAAGAAAATAAGGCACCCAGATTGGAAGCCAAGCTACAAGTGACAACAGAGTGGGCATGACCCACTGACCTAAAATAGACTACGAGTAAGGGGCAAGGGTTTGAAACCACGAACATGCCTATTGGAATCTACTTATAGACATCTATCCTAAGTCTCCGACCTCCTTAGGTCCGAGTAGGGACCCGAAGGGAAACTGCAATTTTCGATCTCCGACTTATATATCTATGCTAAAAGGGTCTAAGTCTATGACCTTGGCAAAGCAATGCTGAGAATGGAGGGTAAGACCCCAACTCCTTGCAAGCAACTCCTATCTTGACCTCCTACATATTGGTCCAAATAGATGATGAGCTGCCAAGGCCGTCTGATCAAAACTCGGCCATCTCAAGTATACAAAAAATAGCTATGAAACTTAAAGCTACCAAACAATCATGGCAGACAAACACAAGGAATGAACAAAAGCACTTTCATCAATGATTGAAAATTACCGGGCAGAAGTAGCTCGGTAGCTAAGCCATACAAGTATGGGGAGATCCAACTACACTAGATCCTATGAGGCCGATGATCTT
>JAOXJJ010000532.1:39084-60064 GCA_025769935.1 Phoenix roebelenii
AACTCCTATCTTGACCTCCTACATATTGGTCCAAATAGATGATGAGCTGCCAAGGCCGTCTGATCAAAACTCGGCCAGCTCAAGTATACAAAAATTAGCTATGAAACTTAAAGCTACCAAACAATCATAGCAGACAAACACAAGGAATGAACAAAAGTACTTTCATCAATGATTGGTCCCCTTCGCTTTCCACAAAATCAGCCTTGGAATGGTTGAGACATTGATCGGCTGACCCCTTTCCTTTCTTTCAGAAGTAGCTCGGTAGCTAAGCCATACAAGTATGGGGAGATCCAACTACACTAGATCCTATGAGGCCGATGATCTTGAAGAAGGTCAAGCTCACTAGAGTAGACGACCACAACAAGGTCACCAATCTCAAAAAGCTATGCTTGGCCTCGCTCTATACCTCTATGGCGGTGCCAACAAGCAAAAGAAGATGTACACCTAGCCCTATTGCTTAGGACTTGGTGGGAGGACCTTGGCCACCTAAGAAAGGTTGGCAATAGGTGCAGTGGGATCAGCAACATCTTCGCCCCAATGCACTTGCTCAGTGTTACCCTCCTTCCGTTCTACAGCCTCAAGCTTGTTTCTTTCTTGCTCCTTGTCTTCCTTCACCTTATCATCCTCAGGCAGGGTAACACAACTAAAGTCAAACTTGGGAAAGTGCCTCACCTCCCGACACTGGCAATTGTAAGTCGTGCAGGCAGGAATCGACGGAAGCTGAAGCAAAATTTTTCTAAAAATCTCGGGAGGCCTTATATACCTCCACAACTTGGAGGACTCGCTCTTCAGTAGAAGCCACTCGCTATTTGACTGCCAGCTGCTCCTTAGTCTTGACAGCTTGAAACCAAGCCTCCTTGCATTGGGTCTGCAAGCCCTTCAGCACGACAACAGCTTCAACTATAGCTCGTCCCACTTCTTCACCTCGTTCCACTCATGCTCCATCTCTCAAGCATGCGCCGAAGCTGGTAATACTGCTCATGAATGAGCATAATGCAGACAATGCTATGAAAAAATAGACAGTTGTTAGCGATAAAATGGCTCGACTAAAGATTAACGAAGAATATGATGGTGCTTACCTCAGCAACAACTCGAAAAACTCCATCGAAAAAGCTCCCCATGTTCACATCTTCCAACCTCTTCCAATCAGTGAGAGGACGATCCCCTTAAGCAGGGGCCACATTGGATTTGTTAGAGCTGAGGCTGAAGATTTCAAGGTCTAATTAGGGTGGTGGACCTCCTCCTCAGAAGCTGTGAGGGAGGTGTCGGCGCCTCGGGAGGAATGGACCGAGAAATCGGAAAGATGTTCACCTTGAGGTCCGTTTTCTTACTTCAATCTCTCTTTCATCTATCTCATTTTCTCTTAAAACTCTGTCTAGCTTAAACACCAGAGGGTCCCCGACTGGATATGTTCCTATGACTCCCAAATCATTTTCTGAATTTGTAGATCAGTTCCAACACCGTACAATGCTCCTCCAACCTAACTAAGTAGACTAACCTCGCTCATCCATCCGCCAGGTCAGATTTTGAGCCGCAATACATTCAATGAATATGAAGCTTCTTTCTTCTCCTCTCTCCTTTTTCCTAGCTATATCATGACACAATCCATATGCTTCACTTACAATACAACCACAAGGATGTGTTCGACTTATACTTTTAAAATTGCTTTTTGAATATAAGAGGAAAAATCAAAATAAAAATATTTTGAAAAACTTAGAAAACCTAGTTTTACACTCTCCAAATCAGAAGCAACACGGGAAATTTCATCAACTATTGGATCAAAGCCTTGACTTGTGTCCGACTTGAAAATTCAAGAAAATAATTGGATCTGAATTTCAACTAAAAGTCAACCTTGGAAGACAAACATAGCCCATGCAGGGTAAGCACAATCAATTTTTGCCATATTGATCTAGGATACTTTGCAAGGCAATATGCATTATAGAGTATTGTACACAGCTTAATGGTTGCCATCAAAAGATAGATAGCTATCAATATGGCATATAAGGCTGTCTTGTTGGATAACTGTCCATTTTTCATTGGCGGCCATCGAGTGATGTACAGTACTCTGCGGTGCAAATCACGCATTGCAAAAGATCGGTCGGTGCTTATGCCATGCAAATCTTTGAAGCTAAAACGACTTGGGGGTTGTTCCTGTTAGGTAAGCTTATGCCGCAAAGCTTGCTATGTTGGCCTCTAGATCATGTTAGGGAGTATACAAGCTCCAGCACTATGGATACATGGAATATAGTCTGTGAGCACAATGGGCTGGAGGTTTTCGGTTGGGTCAAGTGCGAATAAAGGAGACACATAATAACAAACTAAATACAGCCTAATTATGGATAGGAACAAAGTGAGAAAATCTCACAAAGTGTTACACAGAAGATCAGTAATGAGCAACCATGCTACTGTGAGGCGAAAGGGTAAAATATCTCCATATTTAACTTATCTTCCTATCTATTTCTAATTTGTGTATTATATTCTTAGGAACAGGCTTCATACCCAAGAGACTTCAGGATGGCTTTCAAAGGTACTGAGCCTGTATCCTCTCTCTGTTCTCCTCCCACCACAGCTTGGCGTGCACCTCCCCAAACCTTTCTCGGCTGCAGCACAGACACAGTGCGCACAATGGGTTAAAAGCAAGCACCAATCGATATTCTACGCGTGCTGCACTGAACTATTAAAATCGAAGCAGATAAGCAGAGTTATACACCAAAATAACAGACACTACTCAAACCGTTATGCTGCAATATAATAAAATAAAGCTGTTATTTGCACAGTTCAGCCCTTTTCCATATATTTTTCACTTGGATAAATAAGAACTGCAATATTATGTGCTCAATTTGCTCGTCACCTTTAGTAATTAACAGTGAAAGAGTCAATTAATGACTATCATGCCATATATATATAGGAGGCCAGCAAAACTGTTCTTAGAGTTCTGGTAATATAGTTATAAGGGCTGTTAGTTTGAACTGCGCTAGTTTAATTACCTGAATCGAACCCGACGAAGCTCTCGGTTCCCGTCAGCCAGCTCTCGGATGGTGATGAAAACCCCAGGCTCATCCTGCTCCACCCACTCAGTTGCCTCCAGATCACCGGCATTGCTGATGGAGATAGAGCCCTCGTCCCTGGAGGATGTAGTCGTTCTCGTTGCCTCGACCGCAGAGGCCTCTCCGCACTTGATACCCGAAGACCTCACAGTTCCTGCTCCAGCAGCAGCAGCAGCAAAAGGATTGAGGTGATGAGGGAAAGTATGCTCTGAAGGGTCAGGCACCGTCGGATAGTACGTTCCTTTACCGGTGGCAGCCGAATGAGATCTGTATGTGCTTCGAGAGAGCCTCTCTTTGCCTGGAGGAGGGGTGACGGGGCTCTCCCTTGTCGAACCCACACGCGAATAGAATGCTTCTCCCTGCAAGATCCATCGGCAAGATGTTATTGGTCGGTTGCAGAGCTAGCAGCAAGAAAGAAGGACGTTGTTCAGAGAAGGACATCGATGTTGCAACTTCTAAATAAAAAAGATCATGTACTGTGATGTGATCACACACTCTAGCTTGTATCAAAGAGGACGTTGTTCAGAGAAGAAGGGCATCGATGTTGCAACTTCTAAATAAAAAAGATCATGTACTGTGCAGTGGACGTTGTTCAGAGAAGAATGGAATCCACAAGGCTCCGGAACAGGTGCATGGACTAGGGGAACAGGAGGGGTAGTCATAATAAGAGAAGGCAAGAGAGACTACGTGAATAAATAAATAAATAAACTGGTGTCCAGAGCCTCAATAACGTTGAAAGCTTACAATAAGATTGTTATTTGCAGCAAACAATGCCGTTATAATGGTCCTTATTAACTGTTAACGGTTAAGAACATGAAGACAGGGCTGTTCTATAAATCTATTCATGGAAATAAAATATTTACCTTCTTCTGCAGATGTCAAATAATTGTCGTCATTCCTGTCATTTAAAGGCCTGTACCAAAGGATATCAGCTAATGTTGCAGCCAAGGGTTTCTTGCATCCTTATAAATATCTGATATTGTGTATATACCCCTTGCAAATTTTCGATTAATATTTATACTTTTTATATACATCCGAAATTGCATTAATATCTTTATATGAATTATTTCTTTTTGTATATATACTCTCGTAAATTTAATATTTTCTTATATCCTTAATTATGAATTATTTCTTTTTATACATCCATCTTTATTAAGGGTTTGCTATATATGTATATATATATATATAACAGAAAATTTGCATTTTCTAGGAATGACATACAATTTCAGGCATTTATAAATATATATATACAAAAAAATAATTTATAGGAATTAGTAAATTTTCTAGGATACATATGTAATTTCAAATATTTATAAGGATAAACATGTAATTCAACATTAACGTCTGGAATGCCGTCTTTGGAGACATTATAATGGTTGTTATTCATTTAAAACCTTTGAATAAGAAAGCATGCCTTTTGTTGTTCATAGTTAGCAGCAAATGTGTAGTAGCAGCAAGGAGTTAGAAGGGTAAGAACAAACCCCGCCATCATCAGACCTCAGCGGAGTTGGGAGTGCCTGGCGGCTAAACCTCTGCACGTTGTAAAGCTCCAGGATCCTATCATAGTTCTCTCCCCACCACCTCTGTGCTTGCCACTTGTTAAACATCTCCCGACTATAACATGAGAACCAAAGCCAAGAAAAGAACATTAGTGCCTAATCTTAACCAATTAGCGACTAGTAGATCGATCAAAGATAGAATGGAGAACCTGAAACGGATGCGCTTGAGGTCGTTGCCGGCACAGCCAGGGAGAGAGACAAAGGTGATGTGGACGCCGGGCTCAACCTGAGCCACCCACTCCTTGGGCTCGCCGTTGTCCTCCTCCAGCACCACCTCCTCCGCTGCAGCCACCACCCCAACTCCCGGCATCCACTTGTGGGACTTGAACCTGTCATCATCCCTGTCACCGGCAATACTCGTGAAGTCCCACGCCGGGGTTGAGCTTGAGCTCGCAGCCTGCAGGAAGGCGTAGTGGCCAACGCCTCCACTGTCAGAGGCCGCATCATCGTCGATGATTGGGAATGAGCTGCTGGCGCCACCACTGTGATGGTGGCGGGGGTGGTGGAAGCTCTTGCTCCGGTGAGACGAGCTGCCACCTTTACAATGCCGGTTCGAGCCAGAGAACTTCAACACCATGTCCTTTATCTGCCAAGCATGCATGTACACGTTAATGAAACTGCTTACATATTTGGGGAACAAAGAAATGATATCAGCCGGGTTGTCCGTCCTACTAAACTCCAAAGCCAGACAAACAAGCAGCCGGCACAATCTCTGATTTGCGTAGACACATGTGCCATATGACATTATAATTAACAACTTGTCTGAGAACCTACCAAAAAAAAAAAAGAAAGAAAAAAAAGCTACTTGTTTGAAGCTGTTTTTTCTCCCTTCTTTTTGGGTGAGAGAAATTTCTCATTACTTACCACTGGATGGGGCAGCTGAAATAGAAACCTTGCTCTATTTTTGTATTTATTATAAGTACCACCATCTTCATAGTCCATTTATTAATATTTCTTTCGTCTTATTCTTGGCCAGTCTATCTGTTATATTTCCTATGGCTTTGAGGAGACGATGAAGGACTTACCACTGCAATAATTATGACTTGGATGAGCACATTTTCAGTTTCAGGAAGCTGAGCCGCTAGTTCTAACTAAAAAAACACTGGTTGCAACCTGCAAATGGCTACCCAGAACTTTATAGTTCATCCACCATTGCCAGCTTCCCTTGTCTAACAAGTGTTGAGCAGCTTAATCAAGCCTCAATATAAACTATTGCCACTGCAGGTAATGAAGTAACGAAACTGTGATTATTGTGTACCCTTTGATGGAAGAGTTAGGTTACTGTAATTGGATAAGGATAACTTCTTCTAGCCTCATCTAGTGCATCACATGAAATAAGAAAAATAGTCTGTTAAGCAGCGGTATAAGTTCGATTCTAAAATAACTCAAAGCCTTGCTAGGTTAAGAAGCTTAGGGCTTGAAAGCGTACGTACAAATAAAAAACTATGCCATAGGCCAAAGTCATTCCGACTAGTGGCAGAGCCTTCTAACAAGAACTAAACAAGTACCATCATTTAGTAATGAGGTCAGACATCCTGAGCCAAGCTTTTGAAATAAGTTGAACTTGTATCATATGTCATGATATGCTTCAAAATATAATTATTGGTAGCTAGGTTAAAGTGAAAGTCATAATTAGTCTGCATTAAAATCATGCGGGATATATAAATGGAGAACAAGGATTCACAAAACTAATAGGTTAGTCACAATTATCGTCACATTGAGAAGATGGAGCCAAATCAATTCGGTCATAAATTAGTCTAGAATTTTTCATGTCACTTAGGCTGGTCTTTGTCATGGATTTGTACAGGAGAGCTTTCGGAAATAAGTAGGCCCATCAGCTCAGTGGTGGACCAATCCAACTCTGAACCATCGTGCACAAAGACGGAATAAAAGAAAAGCATACACATTTGTGCATGTTGATTTGCGGTCGGACTGGTCACCAGCTCATGGTTCCCTATGAGGATGCCTAGCTTTGGAGTCGCGCCCATAGGCTCAAAGGCAAAGGAAAGTAGAGTCCAGTCCGGACCGAACCCAGCCAACTCAATCAGGTCGAGGACCATCGTGCATCCTTTATTCTTTTCGTGGTACAACGACACAAGGCCAAATCTCGTCCTGGCTACATCCAACGGATCTCTTTCCACCAGAGCGCGGCTTTTTAAAAAGACCCGAACCTTAGCTTCCTTATGAGAAAAGACACAGAAAACCAAGAGGCATGCCCAATTGAACCCCCCCAACCCCACTCTTTTAGGATGAGCGAATCCCTCATCAAAACCCCAGGGAATGACAGAAAGGGACCTCCCCTCGTCCTCCCCCCTTGACCAACTTTATTCAACGTTGGACCAAAGGACCTTTATGTAATTTTTGAATCAACTAGTAGGTAGAAAAAGAAAAAGAAAAAAGACAGCAACAAATAAAAAACTGATCTAATTACTACTGGCCTACTGCTATCTTTTTCGGTGCACTAAAATGGGTGACTTCGTGGCTTAAAAGAAAGCAATATAATTGCCACCGGCTAGCCATCTCTTTTTGAGGATTTTTTTTAACCATTGTTCTTGCTGTGGGGCAGCTTTGCTGCCTTTGCATGTGCAGCAAAAATGAGTCGCTACTCACTCACTACTTAGTGGGGGCTTGGACCAAAAAGGAAAAGATAAAAAAAAAGCAAAATATCTACTGCCGGTTATCCCCTTTTAGATGTTTTTAAACACTGTACTGGTTATAAGGCAACTTTGGGGGTGGTGCAGTAAAATGGTTCGGTGGGTCGTTTTCACCACCATCGGGTTTACCCTCTCCAAACCACTTTGAATCCAAAGTCCTCGGCCGCTACCAAATGGTAGTATGGGTACAAAGTGAGAGAGAGAGACATACCTGGGAGGTCAGGCTTTTGACGGCGTCTTTGGCACTTGGGGTCCCAGCACGCGCGGTGTCTTCAGCGCCATCTTCAATCTCGTGCTTGGAACAAGCGATGCAGGTCAGCATCTCTCCAGCAACAACAATGCTCTCCCGAAGCTACCTCTGCATGTTAAATTAATTCACTTCACCGTCCTTCTAAAAAAGCTGTGCCATCTCAAAAAAGAGATTGCTCGGCTATAACTGATGTGGTGCTCCTAGGAGAAGCATTCCCAACTCATAGTTCACTTATCATTATTATATAATCCAACAATGTTAATTGCCAGTGCAATCTATTCTTAACTTAATCTCAACATAAATGAGGTCATACATGGTTGGGAAATGTAGCAACAGTGTACCAGTTACACTTATTTTAAAAGTATACATAATAAACTATCACTTATGCCAATTTTCTATCTTTCATAAACCGCCATATTGATGTTGATTCCATCTAAAGTTTATTTTCAAAAGTATAGTCAAACAAAAATTAGAATAACTTGCATCATAACTATTCCAATAAACATAACTTTTCTTTCATTTTATGATAGAGAAAAATACAAATAATTTAAATCATATTCGTTAGATAAAGTCAATTAATAGAAAATTCGGACGCATGTGCATGTGCATGTGCATGCATATGTGTACATAGGAGGGGCAATTTGGTCATTCCAGTGCCAACACGTGAGGCCTGTTGCTACTCCGACTAGCGGTACCGTACAAGGGAGAGCATGGACAAGGACAGCTCTAGCCAGTAGCCAGCTCTAGCGCCTGCCGCTCCGGTTCTGGCACCGGGAAACGAGATGAGAAACGGGAAGCACCGACCGAAACAACGTCGAAGAGGATCTGGGGAAACGGAGAGAACGAGCAAATCAACCCCCATCCCAACACGAGTACTTCCAGAATTCGGGACTTTCGGAAAGAACGAGTTTTTTAATCACAACGAATCCGGAGCGAAGCCGGTGTTTTGTCCGAAACGATCTCCGCACGCGACTTGGAGATCGTACTGCAGGATAGAACGAGTGGACATTGGCGGAACAAGTAAGCTCCTGATAGGATTAGGAGCCCAAGCAACGGGACACCAGGAATAATAGCGGTAATGCCCACACGAAACCCGAGGCAAGGTAAGGCTTCTTCAGAAAGTGTAGCTCAAGAGAGAGGAGAGAGTATTGAGCGAGAGAGAGAGAGAGGGAGGGAGGGAGGGTACCAGGTCCAGGGATTGGAATCTCTTCGTATGGGTGTTTTAAGGCTTGGATTGGAAGCTGTAAAGCCCTGTCCGTCTGCTCTGCGCCTAGCCCGTTTGATGAAATGGAAAGCAGAACCCCGCAGAGGAAAGAGAAAGAGAGGGAGGGAATTTTATAGCAGGAGAAAAAAATATTAATGCGGAGGAGCAGGAGCACTCCTATCACTTATTCTCTATCCTCTTTACAAGCGAGAGGAAGGCAGAAATTTCCTACAAGGAAACTGAAAAATAAACAAGAAAGCGATGCTTCATACATACCGAGGCCTTTTCTAACTCGATTTCTTTTGAATGCGATGGAATCGATTGCCCAATTCTTTTGTTTTTTTTTTTTTCAAGTTCTCTCGATTGCTGCTGAGAAAAAACAGAGGAAACAAGAGAGATAATCTGAAAGGAAACTCATAACATGCAAAGGAACATAAGATAATTCTCTTTTTTTTTTTGGGCGGTAGAAGTGCGATCAAAATCTACTCAAAAGGGCCAGAAATCATTGAAATCTAAACGACATAAGGCGATCGCATTCAACATTTTCTCACCTTCTTCAACCCCAACAGCACGAATCGCTGCAAGAAATCCTCGAAAGAGACGTTTGCAGCGATCTCTCCTTGCCTTCTTCGCTTCAAGAGACGCGAAGAGGAAAAAAGAAGAAACCCTCGCTCTCTTTCTATTTATGTCTAAAATTAAAGTAGAAAGCGAGCTCAAGAGAAGCGAAGATATCGGCCGATCGGGCCGGAGAATCGGAATGCCGGCGATACCCCGGAGAGATTTCGGCGGGCTTCCGATATTTTTGAAACAAAGAAGCCGCCCGCTGCTGTCCGATCTCCGTTTTCCCCGTTCCGACCCGGAGGGCCAAAATAAATTGTCCCTCTCCCCGCGGCCTATTTATAGCCCCCATTAACGGCCGCTATCTTTTCCGTCAATCGACATCTGCATTTTATAGCCCCACTCGATCGATCTGGGCCGTCCATCCTCTGGTACGCCATACCCGATGCCACCCGTTTGATCGGTGGATTCCGGAGCTGGAGGAGAGGAGCACGTTGTTCTGCTGAGCGATTGACGGGAGAAGACATGACATTTGGACGGCTGGGATTTATTATCCGGACATCCATTAATGGCTTAAGGAAAAGCCCAGGCGATTTGACGTTGGTTTCTTCAGACCCTGAGTTGTCTAATCATCAGATTTTGGACGGTTCTGAACCATGATATATTCTAGTCATAAATTTAGAGCAACAATGCAGCCGTAGGACTGCTCGCCGTGTGGTGAGAGGATCAGATTGGTGCGAGAAAAAAAAAAAAAAAAGCCAATAAATAGTATTTACTGTCTTATAATAATAAGATTTTATAATTTTTTATGAGTGAAGCCTATTTGATCAGGTAGATTTTTATTTGAGGTTGTTAGTCATGCCTATAATATGGGATTTCATATCAGCCAGCATGGATGCATAGCAGCATATGCAATGGGATGAAGCAACCAGAGCTACATTCTAGTTAATTATTTTTTTGTTAAAAAATAATTTTGTTGCTGGTAAAACTCATCATGTGTAATGTAGACAAGCATAGTATGCCGTAAGCGTACTGTACTGGTTCGGTACTGGTACTCGATGTGAATGGCGTACCGATATTCGATATGTCAAAAAAATTTCCTACTGGACCGATATTGTATCAAAAATAGAGATGAAATTAGGTCAATAAATCTCAACTTGTCACCGTGATAGTAAATAAATAACTAAAACTACTATAAGCTTTCTACAGTAGGCCCAAGATTTTTATTTAGGATGCAACTCTCATTTCATCTACAATAAGTTGTACATGTATTATATTATATGAGCTACATTGTAATAGCTCACACTATTTAAGCTACATTCCATTTGTAGGTGCTCTATGCCATCTCTTGATCTAATAAACATATACTCGTATAGGTTCACTTCTTGCGTACTGGGAGCTCTAGGCAAGAATGAAAAAATTCAGGAAATGTTTATAAAATAGATATCACTATTTTTCTCTTTGCGTGATAATGATTTTATATCACTTCCATTGCATGTAACATATGTTGGCGCAGCCTATATTATACAAGTCAAGTGTTCTTGTTGCTCAATGAAAAAAAATCTCAATTGCACTCCTTGTCATTGCAACTGGTCTGTTTATTAAAGTGATTGTGTATCAAATTATTGTATTGGAGTGCTTTTTTGGTAAGTCAAGATAATTCTTATATATATGTAGCAAAAGAAACACAAAACAAGTATAATTATTACGAGGAGAAAGGGAAAAATAATTCATTAATTTATCATCTTTGATGCATCTATATCTAGGTTTTAGTAGCACTATGATTAGAAGTTTCATATAATGCTTCCATCAAAATTATCGATGCCAATTACACCGATTAATGCCCTAATCTATTTAGAATTTTTTGAAAATAAAAAAATTGTTATTATTATAACAAGAGCAAGTTAAAATTCACTATTTCAAACCTTGGTTTTTTTCCGCTAATCAAATAAATGAAAAATTTTCAAGAATAATATCCAAAATAAGGGTGACAGTATATGCTATATAATTTGGTTCCCTTTATTATAATTCAAAATCTTTTCACACAGCAACAAACAATGACAAGAATTTAATCAATAAAAAAGAAGCAACCCTAAAATTGCATGATGAAATATGATATAAATATATTATACTATACGTTACAGACATCTAGTATTGGAATGGTCTGCAGTGGGGGGCTGAGATTAGGAGGGTCTAGCCTTTCCGAAAGGGCTTCTCAAAGTTGTTCTCGCCCAAGGAAAAGCAGTGCACAACATCATTTGAAACCCCACTTTCTCTTTCTTAATTTTCTTTTATTATAATGAATAATTTGCGACACAACATTATCTTTTGAAGGTAAAGCTTGATTGTTTTAACTAAACGCTACGCATTTGGATTTGTTTTTACTTGATCCGAGCCAGGCAATTTACACATTTCTATAAGATATAGAATCACTAATATGCTTGAACTAGTTTTAAATTGGGTTTTTTTAACATAAATACCCTTTTAAAAATTTAAATTTTTATAAATTCCCTCTAAAAATTTGCATGAATTTAAGTTGGACTAATCTTTTATTTATATATGCACTTTCATAAAATACTGTTTTTGCACAAATACCCTTATTATAATGGTTCTTTTAACACCGTTAATACTGTTTTTGCACAAATACCCTTATTATAATGATTCTTCTAACACCGTTAATAAAAACTATATTTATTTTAATTAAAAATAAAATATAATTTTGAAATTATTTTTTTGTCTCTATCGTGATCTGCTCGCGATCGCGATCCCCTTCTTTCTCCGCTATTGCAGTTGCGATCTTTTTTCCCCCGCTATCGTGATCATGATCATCTTCTTCCCCCGCAATGCCCTATGATCCCCTGAAACAATAGTATTTGATGGTTAAAAAAAAAATTCCTCGCTAATTTGAAATCTCTTCTCTCTCGAATCCAATCATGGACTCGATCCATCTTCCGAGTCTCTCCTCTCTATTTACATCTTGGCCATAGAAACTAGTCTGAAGATCAATCACTAGACTCCAAACAGTATTCATCTTAAAAAAAAGGTATTTCAATGTCGACTTTTCCTCTCTTCCCTCACGTTGATGTCTACTATTTTTCTCGTATTAAACTGAACCAAAAAAAATACATCATTGTAAATGTTAGAAGAACAATAATTATTGTTGTAGCTGATTTTTTTCATTCCTATTTATGGCCGTGAACTTATTGAGTTTTGTTTTTGGGTTTCTATCAGCCTACCCATATACCTTATTTGATGATAAGAGAGGTAAAGTGTCACCTATTTTTGATTGCTGAAACAGAGTATGGCTATGTACTATTCTTTTTTTCTTTTATTTTGTTAGCATAGTTTTGGTTAATAAGCACTCTCTCCTACATTTTATATTGTTCATATTTATTTATTCTATGTACATGGTTCTTAAATGGAGCAACAACTATTCAAATTAAAGGTGCAATTTCGGAGATAAAAGAGATGGTTAGTTGATGTTGACTGCTATTGTTACAAGGACCTATATGATGATATAGTGCATACCTTCAATTGAAGCTTGAAGAAACCATAAAATTTTTGTCTGTGATTAGATATTTAACGCTTAAGTCTTACATGATATTAGACACAGATCGAAAATTGCTGAGTTGGTTTGAGGAGTGCAAGAATTTGAAAGAGTGCTTCTTATTTGTCACAAAAGAGGCTAATATTATACAACTTTCTCAATCAACACTAGGACACCAAGATCAAATGGAAACATGTAGAAGTACTGCAACTGCAATAGAAAAGATTCGAGTGGATGAAGTAAGAGAGAACTGAAGGCACAATGAAAGCTAGCATCTAGCTACAATAGATATTGATACCTTAGCTACTGCTATTGAAAATAATGACTATATTGGGGTATATGATGAAATTTTATTTCAAGAAAAGTAGAAAACAAATACAGAAATTTATGGTTTTGAGAGTAGCTATCATAATATTTATAATAGTGATCCTGATGATGATGATGAAAATATTATAGACTACGAGGGAGAGACATATGAGACGGACATGGAGAATTCTAAAATGGCCGTAGGGGCAACATACACAAGTCGAGAATAGTTCAAGGTGGCGTTGAGCCAGTATACTATATTGAATGAATTTGCCATAAGAGTTCTCAAAACTAAGCCAGGTAGAATGACAGTGAATTGTAAAGATGAAGCTTGTAATTAGAGGCTTAATGCTTTACTATTATGTGATTATCATATATTATAGGTATTACGGTAAAAATATGTTAGCTTTTCATTATAGTGTTTATGAAAAATATTGCATGTATTAATATATTGTTCTATTTATATGTACAAGTCAAAAAATTGAAGGAACCTTGTATGTGCTCATCTATAAACAAATGTGGCAACAAGATGGCCACACAATTTTGGATATGTGATGTGATGATTGGTTGGCTAAGAAAAGAGGGTGATCTATTGCCTATTGAGCTAAAAAGGAGATTGTTGCAATTCCACCATCTTGAGCTTCCATACCACAGAGTTTGGCGAGGAAAGGAGTTTGCCATGTCCATGATTCATGCTAATTAGGCAAATTCTTTTGAGTGAATGGAGGATTTCAAGGAGAAGCTTTTGAGAAAAAACCCGAATAGTGTAGTAAAACTAAAGTTAGATATGGAAGGTGACAAACATTACTTCCACCGCTTTTTTATTTGTCTACGAGCTTGCAGTAGAAGCTTTTTAGCTGGTTATAGGCCTAAGGGAGATAGTTCGAAAGGAAGAGTGTTAATTACGGGAGGCACATATGCAGTGTTCATAGCACCAAGAGGAAAAAAATAAAGGATGACCCCGTAAGCAAGCTAAAAGAATGAAAACTTTAGAGCGAAGAAAATAATGCCTACCCACAATCTTGATTGGTATATGATTGGCATATGATTGGATATACCTATCCCAATTTGCTTTCAAGTTATTTGGATCACTTTTAGTATTATTACTAAATATAATTTATTGGTTGATAAAGAGTTAATTCTCATACTTATTTTTTTTTATTTTTTTGCTAATTGCAGATTTGATTGCATGTTTTGTTGGAGCAGTGGAGATTATGTTGGATATGGATCTAGTTTTTTCTCTAGCAATGTATTTTATTCTATAATGATCAAGACGATATTTTGTTCTACAATGAGATAATCTTTTTTGTGATTACAAAAAATATGAACAAATTTTTATTTATCAAAAATATTTACTTCTCCACCTTATGTTATGCTTGTTATGCTTGCATTTCAATGTGGCTTTATATTTTCCACATGTGAAGAGACACAACAATAACTTAACAAAGTCTTCTAACGGGGCTTCCTCTAGGTTGTTGAAATCTATAAAATACAAAATCGAAGAAAAACTATCGATAGCTAAACGCATGGATAGAGCACAAATGCCAAATTTCGAGTCTTATCCATAACTATCTTGAACCCATACAATATACGTTGCTGATATGAATCTACCAAAGTATCTAGAGAAAGAAAACAAATTGAATAATGAGCTCTTTTTTTTACTTTCTCTAGATCATCGACATCCTCTTCTTTGTGAACATGTCACATTGCAAAGAGAGTACAACTGTTCTCTAGAACTCTTAATCTTTCTTAGATTTTTTGTGTGATTACCCTCATAAATATCGAATTTTGCATGCATACCCTTCCAAAATTAATATTTAGATGTATACCCTCATAAAATATTTGTTTTGCTATTCTACCATTTTTATCCTTATTTTTGCATATGTACCCACGCCATCTAATGTTATTAAAAAAAATTAATGGTTTCAAATTAAAATAACTAAAATATTCTTAATGAGTAGATGTGTAAAAAAATATTTATAAGGCGATCGCGATGGGGGACAAAAAAGTAATTTCAAAATTCTATTTTATTTTAAATTAAAATAAATATGGATTTTATTAACGGTGTTAGAAGAATCGTTATATTAGGGGCATTTGTTCAAAGATAGTATTTTATGAGGGTACAGAAATAAATATAAATTTTTAAGAGTGTATTCACGCAAATTAAATTTTGAGAAAAGTGTTCATACAAAAAATCCATCTTTCTTTGACTATTTCAAAACTGTCAATACAAGAGCAGCACTTAAGATCTTGAGACTTATATTAATTTATGATGTATTAATTCATCCTACTTATGTAGAAGCATAAATGCATGACTCTAAAAGCTATAATAATAATTAATAAATGTGAAATTCTAAAGGCTGTGATATTAACTAATAAATGCAGAATTCTAAATACCATCACATTAATTAATGTGTCTAAATTTTTTCATCTACTATGATTCTCTTTTGCATATATACCATCGTAAATATACAATATTGCATTAATATCCTTATAAAGTTGTTATTTGCTTGTATTCCCTTGTAAATGTTTCTTTTTGCACGTCTACCTAGCTATTAAGGGCATTTTAGTCATTTTAATTTGAAACCGTTAATTTTTTAACAATGTTAGATGGTGTGGGTACCTATGCAAAAATAAAGATAAAAAAGGGTAGAATATTAAAACAAGTTTTTAATGAGGATATACATGCAAATATCATTTTTGGGAGGGTATTCATATAAAATCTGATATTTAGAAGAGTATTCATGCAAAAAATCTTTTTAAGTTTTACTACTGGAAGACTTGTTGGTCATTGTTTAAATAGAAGACATTATACAACAATCTCATTACACTAGAGAATGGCAGAGACATACGCAAGAATGCATTTGTTATGTCAGATTTGGTTGTTTGTAAATGCTTTATATATCACTCATAACAGCTGATACTTTGTAGGAATATGAGCTTTTACATTGACATTTTTCAGAGCATACAAATAATAACTTCTAATAAATATTGATCATTTATTTATGATATATCCATGTAATTTCATAATAGTTGGCCAAAAAATTTAGGATGCAATTAATAGAGCAGGCTCTTTAGAGGGAAAGAAAAATCTACTGTGCTATTGTAATGGCATGTCATGGATTTTTTGGCCTTAGTTTTTCTACAGCAAGAATGGAGTTGCTTAAAACATTCTAAACCGCAACACAGCCTAGTACATGATTTGATTGATTATGTATTTTATTGGTTTTCATCATATAGTGTGATGGTATGTGTTAAGATCATAAAATTCAGTAAAGATATGTCAAGTATATGTTAGCAAAGTAATTATTTGCATTTTTTCATGTGTAACTAATTATAATGACTCATAGCCCTTCTCGAACTTACTTGGTTTTAACCGAATAAAACTCTCCTCACCGGTGCATTACTTAAAAGCCACGATTCGGTTTCTTTAAATTTTCTCAAAACATATGTTGATTTTAGAGTAATATAGGTCTTCATACAACTGCTCCATAACATGAGGTGTGCAAAATAACTAATAAAAACTTGCATCTCAAGGGGTCACGTAGAAATTATTTCAGATCATTATTTGACTTTATTGGTTGATCGTGAAAATCTTGATCCATCAACCCAAGTTTAACTTCAAAAAAAAAAAAAAACAGTGTCTTTCTAAAATGTGGGGGTCTCATTTCGACAAAATACATCAACTAAACATAATCTTGATTAATGTTGAAAGTATCACACTAGCCTGCATAAATCAATCCAAAATCTGCAACATCTGACCTTGTCAATCAAATTCTGAAATCGGTTGTCTACGAATGCAAAATAATATTCCTAATTAAGTCACAGATTAGAACCATGTCAAGACTTGAAGCATGAGCTTAAGTCACAATGCACTTAGTCTTCATGCAGACCCATCATACAATCATCTCTGAGCCACAACTAATGCATGGATTCCTTGATGGGCTGAAAAGAAACAGTTAAGGAATTAAGGGAAGAACCATCAAACTTAGCCTTCTGATAGAGGAGGCAGGGCCCTCAAGCCATCAAAGGCATGGTCATATATGCTCTAAAACCTTGGGAGTGGCCTCTTGAACCTTGAGGGGCCACCTTATCTACTATCCCGGGCCCTGGCACACCAGTTGATGCCTCAGAAGAGGCAGTGATCAAGAGTCTCACTTTGATAGTGTGGATCCACTGGCCCTACTCCTCATGAATAAAGAATTAAAGTACCATGTGGACATGGTGACCTAATCTTGGAACCAGTATGTCCATGAAATGGCCTCGCAGCCTATCTCTTATAGCTATGATGGAGATGGAAGATACCATTGGTGACCTAGGATGGACAAAAACACTTAGGCAAAAGTGCAATGCAGATTCTTCAGGGAATGCAGGCAAGCAGGGTCTTTGCCCCTGTGCACTCCATAAGACTATGAAGCTGGCTAGATTCCAAGTCCATTCTTTCTTATAACAGCAGGGCTCCTTACTCTGATTTCTGTGTAGTGTACTTCTCATGCTTCTCACTCTCAAAAATTGATAGGTGTGCATTGTCAGACTGAAGTGTAAATATGCAGCGCAAGTTCACAATATGAGCTGATTACAACAAATGTGGGCAAAAAAGAGCTAACCAATTTACTTTCCACCTCCCCTCTCCTTGAAAGAATGATGGAAAGCCATCAATGAAACAATTCATTATGAGAGTGATGATTTAAACTCACCATTAGGAGTGGCTACAATCATACAAAAAGGAGGTTAGATGGAGGGGAGGGAATAGATAATATCAGTACAAGGATATTAATGATTTTCTCTCTAATTAGGCTTAAGAACAAAGATCCATAAGGATATGAAGGAACATTACTCTTCTAGTACACTCGACATTCTGCTCGGTGGAAGAGAAGACCCTCAAGTTACGCTATAACAGGATGCAGCAAAATAACAATTCCAATCTCCTTCTCAAACTATTAGGAAAAGTAGAAGTTCACATGCATCTAAACTTGGTCATGCTACTCGTTCACAGCCTTGCTCTTTCTGTCTTTATTCATTCAGCTTCCTGACTCTAGCATTAAATAATTACTGCCCCATGGTTGCAGTTAATATCCTGTGGGCAATGACTTATTGGTATAATCTAAGTTGCCTCAAAGAAATAGCCGAAGCATAACAATTATTTTTCTCATTAAATTGATATGCGAGTGCTTAGGTCCTCTTTGCCTATAAGCTTATTGTGTTTTCATGTAACTGAGATTACATGCTTGCATGGTTACAACTAACATTGTTATCTGCTGTTATTTAAATGCAGAGTAAGTTGTTAATATTACTTAATGTATAATTATTTGGTTGCCTTTTAATTAGCTTGAAAGACTAGTTACATGACATACATGTCATGACTGGATTCAATTTTTGCAACTCGTCCTCACAGAGCAACACACTCTAATCCAGTAATGGATGCTGTTTGTAATGTCCGGCCCACTACCAACTGGGCCCAATATTTTGAGGCCCAGTTAGGGGGGTTGGGCCCGATTTTACTGTATGGGCCGGAGCCTGAGGTGGCAACCGTGGAGGGTTGCCACCTCATGCTGAGAGAGGGAGTTGACTGGGCCCTAGCTAGCCTGCAGAGGGAGGGCCAGCTCCTAGGAGCCCTCAAACATGCAAAACGGGAGCTTGCCACATAGCACTCCTGTGGCAAGACCCCGCCCAGTGGCAGAGGAAGAGGGGGTAGCTGGAAGCTCCCGAAGCCAGGGGGAGGAGAAGATGGGACCCCATTGAGGGGCCCTCAACCATGCAAAACAAAAACCTGCCACCTCTCACCCTTGCTGGCAACCAATCCTGGCTGGCCTAAGACAAAGGGGGCAGCTGGAAGCTCCCGGAGCAAGGGGGACGAGAGGATGGGACCTCTCAGAAGGGGTCTCATCCCTTAAACAAAATCATTTAAGCGTCAGCCTTTAACCCAAATTACTATACCCTCTATCCCCCGGCCCCCTAGAACACTAAACCAGAGAGCCGGAACCCCTGGAGCTAGAGGTTGAAGAAATCCTGAAGCTCTAGGAGAGGAAGGAGGGACCACCCAAGAGCCACTGTCCAACTGCAACCGGCCAACACAAGGTAAGGACCACTGTGAATAGTGTTTTAAGTAAAAAGGAGGTGGATAAACCCCTCTGTGGGTTGTTCTCCCCTCTTTTTCAACAAGAAGACCGGCACAGGGGAGGAGACTGACACGGGAGGAAGACAGGAGAAGAGCCACGGGCCGGACCCACAGGCCGCAAGCCGGACTCACAGGCCCCGGGCCGACCTAAGAACGACCCAGGTCCGGAACTGACATCCACCAGGCCGAGCCCAACCAGACTCGGCCTGCGGGTGAACAGGGCACCGCAGGCTTGGCTGCGGCTACCCTAGGGCTCGGGGCGGCCACGGGCTGCCGGATCTGGCCGAGCCGACAACAGGCATGGCCACAGGGTTGCAGCTCCGACCGAGCCACTGACTCCTCCCCGACGAGGAGGTGGTGACGCCACCGTGAAAGAAAAACCAGAGAAAAAATAAAATAAAATAAAATAAAAAGTAAAAGCTCACCGGACCCTTGAGGCTTCATTCCCTCCGGCCATACCTCGCCGTGGACAGAGTGGGTGGAGGCTCTCGGGTATAGTCCGGATCTCGACCCATCTCCGAACCCCCCTCCTCTCTCCGACATCACTTCGAAGAAGAGGAAGGGCCGGCCTTCCGTTGATACTACCCCGAGGTGGGAACCCCAACTCGGCCGAAGGGCTGAGAAAATCCCACCCCGGTCGCCGATAAAAGGAAGGGGAGAAGAGTTTTGGTGGAAAAGAAGAAGAGGGGGAGATCAGAGGGGAGAAGAAGCCGTGAACTAAGGTTTTCGGCCGGAGGAGGAGAAGGTCGAGGGTTCGGCCGGAATGGCTAGGGCTTTCGATCAGAACAAAGGAGAGAGAGAGACGGAGGATTGCTTCGGCTAGAGGCGGAGAAGAAGGCCGAAGGATCGGCCGAAACATCCGAGGTTCCCGATGGGAATGAAGGGGAGAAGAGAGAGAGAGACAGCGACCGGAGGAGAGAGAGGAGAACGGGAGACGAAGAGGCGGAAGCCTATGGAAGGTCGGAGAAAAATCTTTTAACGGTTCCGGCCTAACGGGTCGGCTTCGGGTCCGAATCCAAAACCCGTTAGGCCCAAAAGAGAAAAAAAAGAAAATAAAAAAAGAAAAAGAAAAAGGGAATGGGTTTAGCCAAATTCGACTAAACCCGAGCCCAATCAGATTAGACTAAGTCTGGACGAGCCCAAACTATAAAATTGAACCAAATCTAGCCCAATTTGAACAAGGTCCGAACCCAATTAGGCTGGGTCGGTCCCAGCAGACCCAACTAAGACCCAATTCAAGCCCAATTCAACTGACCAGAGGCCAAATCGACCACAGACTGACCCTGGTTCGGGCCCAAGTGACCCACATTGACCCTAAACCCAAAATTGAACCCAATTGAACTTGGAATTTAACTTATGGTTATAATTAGAAGATCAAATTGGCTAGAAAAGGGCCGGACCCAATCATAAACCCGATCCAATCCTTTAATCAAAAACCCAATTAACCCATATGGACCCAATCTGGGTTAAATTGAACCCGAAAGGCTCCAACGTGGATACATTGGACTTAGGCTATATTTTGGATGGGATCCAAACAAGTAAACTCATAATTTAAACTGAGAAATTATGTATTAAACAAACGAAGAATAATGTGATCCCTATAATGTTGTGCAAGGTGATTAAGGATCTGCCATCTGGACTGGTCAAACGTGGGAAAGCAAACTACGATAAGTAACCTGTCTTAATCTTCTATGGATCACGTATGTAAGTAACTTGTCTAAATCCTATTATGGATCA
>JAOXJJ010000532.1:60164-83466 GCA_025769935.1 Phoenix roebelenii
TATAATTATGGTATAAGTATAAAATAAGATGATGCATTGCCTCTAGCTATGTGTACCACTTGTAAGAAGTGTTATGTATGGACCCTTAGATGCTACGGGCTGAATGCAACTGAGCTCGTCCCGCCAGTGGCTGTACAATAACTGAGCTCGTCCCGCCAGTGGCCGATAATGACTCCGCCGTAGCATCGGAGGGTGTAAACCATGGCATGCCGGTGTACGGTCTTATATTGCATATTTACATGACAATTCCTGATGTCATACGTAACACGATTATTGCATTAGTATTAATAAGCTATCATGATGAATTGTTAAGTAAGATGCATGTCAGCTTCTCAAACCCTGTATAAATATATTTAGTATTACAGTTGATCCAATCAGATTATGCGGGATTACTTATTGAGCTATGTAGCTCATATTATTTTATTGGTACTTCTTTCAGATCCTTACCATTGATAGCTACCAGAGACTTTTTCTTTTGTATCAGAGCTTTTCCCTTTTGGGGTAAAACAAATATACTTTTATTATGCATAAAATATGTAGAAGCTCTGTATTTTGTGCCACTGAGCATGTGTACTAGAAATGCTTTAATATATGAAAGTTTGACTGGTTTGACTATCCTGTTACCTGAATGACTCGCTATTTACTCGGTTTCTGGTCAATAATAAGATTACGTAGGAGAGATAGCCGAGTCATAGATCCGGATCCGGGTCGTGACACTGTTGGAAGCCAATTATTTGTAATCAACATGCCTGATTCTGTTTCTTTTCTTTTCTTTTCTTTCTTTGTTCTTTGTTCTTTTCTCTCTTTTTTTTTTTGCTGCCACTATCAACAACTCATATTAAATCAGAATACATCACTGCTCCAAGAGCAGCGAACATTTTTCCTGGAGATTAAAAAAAGCAGGTATTGCTTCCATATAAAGTCAACAAGAATAATTCAGCACATCAGTGTTTTCCACAGACAGGAGAAAGCTTTATGAGTGCTTCTTGACTAATTAGGTAGCTGAATATAAGTATATTAGTCCACATATACACTATTGCCTAGCACTATTTCTTTCTGCCAATTTACATGTCCCACAAAACTTTCAAAACATAGTGCCTATTTCGAATGGACCGTTATCGTACCCATTCAATTGCTCATCCTATCACAAGGTAAGGCACAAATTAGAGGATGAAACATGGAAAACAAAATTGGCTTGGAGATTAGCTCTGAAGCATTTAATTTTCTTTTTTTCCTATGAGCTGCTTAGTTCTGTGTCAAGGGCTCATATTAAGTTATTCATTTGAGCAACTATCTGGGTTTATTTGAGCTCTCAATTATTTCCTGCATGTTAATATATATTGCTCCCACCAAAATCCAACCCAACCAAACAGAATGCATAGGCTAACGGTGATTGGCTAATCTTGCTCGAAGTGCTCTAACCGGTCTACTTAGATAAACAGATTTGCTTAGAGCTATGAGTCCAACCTGAAAACAAAAGAAAAAATATCGAAGGTCATGGAACTTTGTCTGGCGGGAGACCTTTCGATGCCTAAGTTAGACAATAATTTTGGAGAACAATGAAAGCTTGAGAGAAAGTAAGAGTCAGCATTAGTATAAGAATATGTGAAAGTGTACATGAAAGTCCTCTGGATGCTGTTTATATAAGGTGAGGGTCGATGTCAGTTATCAAGAAAGGTGGGTGTGTGCCTTTAACTGTTTGGTAAGCAATAATTACGTGTGCATTACGCACATCACAGGGCTTAACTACGAAGGGCATGTGTTCGTGGGTCATGCTGTAATGGCTGCCGGTGGGGTTAGCTTTAATAGCCTTTATGGAGTCTTTAATGAAGGTCATTTGATGAGCTTTCATTGGTCGGTTAGATAAAGACAAGGTATACCATAAATGTTGCATTAGTTGGAAAACATATATGAAGCATAGAAAGATTGAAAATAATGTTCTCATATATACTATAATGCGAAAGGATGTCATGAGATGTCCTGGCCAAGCTTGATGGAAGACTTTGTATGGAAACTATGGCCAAGTCTAGAACAGGAATTAAATTTGGAGAGCATAAGTCACGCAGCGTCTTGAAAATATAGTTCTTGTTTGTAGCCATCCAACAAGTATTTTAAAAGAAAAAATTAATGTAAAGATGATCAAAGAGATCACCACAATTTCATGAGGATATGAAATGATAGAGGATATAATTACAAGGGTGGGGTAGAGAGACTAACCAGAGGAGCGGGCCATTCAAGAACAAAAGAACAAAGGCCCGTGGTTACATGTATTCGATTTGTCCGAATCAAACATTTGCATGGTTCTATTACATCCTCTTGACTTGCTTGAAGCTTCTAGATCCGAATAATGGCATTAATGTTATCATTCATAATACATTGGATGGGACATACCACCTACCATGCTTCATGTACATTGCACAGCTTGACGTTGAACAAGTGTTTTTTTAATTCTTTTTTTGCATTCGAGTCCAGCTAGCACTTTGTGAATAAGAGTGTGAAATGGTTGAGGAGAAGTGTATATTGAGACCATGAAAGTTTTGGAGCCATTTGAAGTTAGTGTCTTCGATGAACAAGATTAAAATTAATTTGGAAATGACTAGGAGTCATGTAGTTTAATTTGGAATGCCAAGCTATTTTTTTTTCAATTAAAGAACTAGAATAGATCATTTTTTTTTTTTTTGAAATGATTATAAGGATTTCTTTGTTTGAGAAGAATAAGCAGTTAAGCAAAGAATTAAGTGAACATAATGTATCATCCAAGAAGCTAGCCAATATAATTGTAAGGACCAAACCCTAAGCCAGCCTATGCAGGCCTGACCTGGGTGTGGCCCAAGGAGGGCGAGTGGGGGCATGTGAGTCAAAGTCAACAAGCTTTACGCCTTGCTAAGAGAGGCACTGAGGCAATCGATGGATGAGTGAGGGTTTCGTAGATTGGTGTCGACCCTAGAGTTGCTTTTTTCCATTGAAAAGTGGTGTAGGATAGATAGTGAAGAATTTATGGACTATGTGCTATTTTAGCGAAACAAAGCAAGATAGTGTTGGAACCAAGTTTCACATGGTTATACCTTACTATTCACCCTTGGAACTTGGAGACTTTCATACAGCCCATGAAGGAATGTAAACATAGAGGGAAAGAGGATCAGAGTTTCTATATACTATGTTGCCTACCACATCTGGCTAACTAAGAACAACAACTATTTGAGGAGCATGATGAGAGCCCCCTACTCACTATTATGAGAGCTTCACTCTATGCATGCCTTGGACTTCATTCGGGCCAAAAACATAGAGGAAATCATGATAGCTTGGGAAATTTGAGCTTCATATTTGTAGCTGTTATGCCATGTGTGGTTTATTTCACACGGGTGGCCCCGCCACCCAGCTTTCTTTAGATTAACTGTGACGGTAGTGTAAAGAATAGAGGGGGTATTGGTAGAGATGGGTTCGTTATTAAAAATGCTAGGTCATCCTTGGTGGCAACTGGTAGGTCATGAACTCTTAATGACACAATAGTGCTGATGGCCGAGTTGCGAGTTGTTTCTAATGGGTTGGCCTATGCCATCACTATTCTTTGGGCTGACAGTATAATCATAGAAGGAGATTGTTGAATAGTTGTCTGATGGATTAGTGTTGAGGCAGATCATTAGGATGTTAAGAACCCCCCTACTGGTGGATATCTAGAGCCTTACATTGCACATCACCTATAGGGTGGCTAACTATGTGGCCGAGTACAGTGACTCTAGTCTATGGGAGGTGCTATCAGAGTTACCTAGTTACCTTAGAGCTATTGTAATAACTAATATGGGGAGGTTATGTACATATAAGGGCTCTATTTTGTAAACGATTCAGCAACAAGAACAACAACAAAAAAGCAATCCTCTTTTTCTCCCCTTTCTTGCACACCCTCGATTGATGAATTTAGGCCTATAATTGACAAGATTTGAACCTTCACCCATGACCTCAAACCTTCAATTAGCATGCTCTAGCCCTGATTGCTAACCTCCAGCCTTACAAGCCTTTTCCTAGATCTGCAACTTTTGGCCTTGGTTCGATAAGCTTCGACACCGATCCGAGATCTTCAATCTCCAATCAACAAGCTCTAGCCTCGATCCATGATCTCTAGCTTTTGATCAACGAGCTCCATCTTCTATCCATAACCTTTGGCCATGACTTGTGACCTCTAGCCTCTAGTCGATGAGTTTTAGCCTCGATCCATGACTTTGGTCATTAATCGATGGGTTTCGATCCTAATCCATGATCTCCAACCTTCGATCAACAAGCTCTTGCCTCGATTTACAACCTTCAGCCTGTAGTTGAAGAGATCCAACCCTTGATCTGCGATGTTTGATCTCAAATCAATGAGCTCCATCCTTGATTAGCAAGCTGCAACCCAATTCGCAACCATCGAACTCCTAGATCCAATCTTTGATCCATCACCTCTAACCTTCAATCAATGATCTCCAACCTTCTATCTACAACCTCCGACCTTGATTTTCCAAGCTCTATTGATCTTTGAGAGGTACCATCATTTCTAACCTTCTATCTTTAAGAAACATGACCCTTTTGTTGTCCCATCATGGAAAAGAAACATGATCATGGTCAGATCAAGAATAGAATTTATTCCTTCCATTCTATTATATAATTCTATCAATATTTTCATTGATTTGAAACTGTGTTGAGGAATCATGGAATGATGTTGACGTATCCTATTTGAAGCTGGGTGATGAGTAACCTATGTTATGTAATAATTGGTTAGATCATGTTGTGTAATTAATGACAGTTTTGATCTGTCATGTGCGACATTATAGAAATAACATTTTTACTTTTTTTTTTTTTCACAAGCTTGTATGCTGCTTTGCCTTCACATCATTATATATGTCCCCTGAAGGTATCCTTACTGGGTTGTCAAGGTCATATCTTTTATTTTAATATTTTTCTTTTAGAGCAACATGGTGCTTGGTGCTGTGGAGGCTTTAAGCTGCTCGTGAGTTCTTTAGTTATATTAGACATTTTAATTCTTGGATTTTGGACTCTTAGGGTTTAGTTCGATATTTATACTTCGGTTATGGATTTTCATGTTAAATTTTATGTCTTATAGCTAGGTTGTTCTATGTTAGGGTTACAAATTGTTTTATGATTTCAGAACCAATGTCCTATGTTGCCCTAATTTCATAGAACTACGCACTGTCCGGCCGAGTCACATGCCCAACTTGTGAAGTGGTTTTGGAGCATGACAATGATAGATCATCCCACTAAAGAAAAGACAATGCCATAGTTTGCGGAGGATTTACATTTGCTATAGTTCATGCCCCTTAGCTAAAACAAACCATTTCACTTTAATGAAGAAAATAGAATTCATAGTCCTGACAACCGATGAACAGGTCCAAATCATCAAACTCTGGTGGATTACACATCGCCTGCGGATCCAAAGACCCTTGATTGTTTACTCCCAAAAGCTCATTGGTGAGCTCTTGGTAACCATCTTGATGCATCATGCCATACTCTTCTGCTCCCAGCTCACTGCCACTGCTTCCACCCTCATTTCCATAGACATCCGGCATTGATGCAAAGTCGAAGAGCTGACCGACATCAAATTCGGAAGCAGGCAAGTCAGCCCATGAGCTTGCCAACTCCTCATTGTGATCAGGGAGCAAGCGCTCCTCTGAGACCGTCGGCTTGAATCCCTGGCTTGGTTCGAGAGGAGTATTTGATGGGGGAGTATGGCCATGAACACCACTCTCATGCTTCATGTCCAGCTTAAGGTTTAGATCATCGATTGTTAATGGCCTTTTGCTCAAGTGAGTATTCCAGTGGTTCTTTATCTCGTTGTCTGTCCGGCCAGGCAGTCTTCCAGCAATTAGAGACCATCTATAACACAGAGTCCAAGGTGATCAGATTTCAAAGCATGCATGCTTGTTTTCCAACATCAGAAGGTGGCCCTATTTCATGCATTCTGAGCTCAAAATATTTCAAGAAAGTTGAGGATGCTTGTGGTTCTCATTGGCATTGCTTTAAAATGAAATGGAAGACTTGCAGAGATTGGGAACTTTGGCCGATGAGCTTTACAATGCAGTACACCATGTTTCTCGGTGTATCACGGGCCCGTTGACGGCATGGGCGAGTGACTTTAATGAGCATGGAAACTTGGTTGGAGGGAACACAGAGTCCAAAAACTGGGCCATGCATGTCTTCCAACCAAACACCATGCACCAAGCGTGGCATGCCATCACTTGATCCGTGATACACCGAGTGGCATGTGGACCAACTACCAAGCGTTCAATCTTTATCAGATGGGTGACCAGTCGAAATAATTATGTGATTGTAGTAGGAGTACAGTGATCCAAAGGATACCTGTTGCCCAGGAGGTTGTGGAGTCGAATAATGAGATCCTCTTCATCTTCGGATATATTCCCTCTTTTTATCCCAGGCCTGAGATAGTTTAGCCATCTCAGCCTGCAGCTCTTCCCACACCTATTAAGCCCTGCCAATAGAAAAGAAATGCTACCAAATTATTATTAGAATCAAGATCTTCATCAATGTCCCTCGCTGCTTTCCCATTATATATATAAAAGAAAGCATTGCATCTCTGGTGAGAGCTCATACTCAGTGCTCACTTCTCACAGTAGTGCTCAATTTCTTAAGTAGTTAAAGCAAAAGAGTATATCTGCTTTTCAGCATATACTTCTGGGAAACTGATAAAATTGTGTGCAATAATGAGTAAGAAGTAGGGGGAAAAAATAAAGAGAGATGAAAGCTTGGCTATGCATAAGAAGAAACACACAGAGAAATAGAAAGAAGGCTGGCATAAACTAAGGAAAAAGACAAGCAAGGGCATATAATAGAACTTGCAGATAATGTTAAATGAGATTTAATATTGTTGTTTAACCTTTGTGCAGGCTTTTTACCTCATTTTAGGCTTTAGTTTAGTGAAAGATCTAAGGAAAGAAAAATTTTGGTTCCTCTTAGTGGCCTGCAGTTGCGGACCCACCACTTGGTGATCTCTTGGTTTTTCCGTCCTTCGGCCTGATTCTGACAATGATATGAAAAATGACAACTAAATAAAAAGAATGGTGTTTTACCATATGAAATAACATTATATTTGATGCAATCATGTTAGCGAGATATTTATTTTTTAGTATCACTACATTTTTGAGTTCAGAAAAGAGACAAGTATTGGCCATAGAGGAAGACAAAAATTCATCATACATGAAAGACAGCCTACTTGTAATTCAGTTGATTATTACTAATTACTTAGAAGACAAAATTATTGTTTTTATGGAAAGCCTTTTCCAGTTTTCCAAGGAAATTCGCAGAATGGACTCTTAATAATGTGGCATGCTGCAATATTTCAAAGATTTCAACTCAAATAGATTGCCAATGAATCTGCAAGTCACATACAGCCCTCAGCAGCTTCTCCTTGCGTACTTTTTCCTCTTTCCCATCAGTTTAAAGCTTCAAAATAAAACCGAGCCTGTGACTCAGTGTTATTATGGACTTCTTCATGGTTTCTCCCGGTTCAGTCTCTATAAATTTCTTTCTATCATCATTTTTTTCTGATCTCTAATTAATATAAGTTGGTGTTTGGGTAACAGCTCAAGACTTGCCTAATTTCCTATAATCTACTCAAACACCCAGTTAAAATTCTAACCTCTTTTAATTAATACTCACAGAGCACAAAAGAAGAAGAAGAAGAAGAAAAAGGAGATCTGCCCACTTGTATCCATTTAAGGAGCAATCTATAATGTACATGGAAGCTTGCTCATGGGTGTGTAGACTAGCAGTAGCAATCAAAACATTTTGTGGGTAAAGAAACCCTTCTAAATAAATGCTCTCAACAAATATTTAAAAGAAATATTCTTAATTATCTGCATCACTTTATAAAATCAGAAACAATAATTGCCAACAAAAAAAAAAAATCAGAGACTAGCAACTAAAGGACCATTAGTTGCAGCTGGCTGTTCTATGTACCT
This sequence comes from Phoenix roebelenii, assembly GCA_025769935.1. NCBI lineage: Eukaryota > Viridiplantae > Streptophyta > Magnoliopsida > Arecales > Arecaceae > Phoenix > Phoenix roebelenii. The sequence continues at coordinate 68,132 of JAOXJJ010000532.1, forward strand.
ACTATATTCCTTACCCTTTTGTCACTTTTTATCCTTTTATTATTTAGGTATGTATTTGTTCTCTATCTGTCGTCCTCTAATGGGAATTTGCATCTATCCTAAGCCATAAGACTATTTCCTTCAAAAGCCAACTCTCCTATCTTCTTCAGACCTACATACTTGAGTCATTAGAAATTAAGGAAAAAAAAGGTATAATTAGAAAAGAATAAAAAGATAGCTCTCCATCTAAACAAAGGTGGGGTTGGGTTGTGGGGGGAAAAGAGAGAGAGAGAGAGAGAGAGAGAGAGAGAGAGAGAGAGAGAGCAGACCAGCTTTGACAGGAAGAGCTCTCCACTTCTTGTCACCATGAACCTTAATGTATTCCACAAGTTTCTGGTCCTCCTCAGCAGTCCACGCCCCTCTGTTCATCATCACCGCCGCCTTCCTCCCTCCTCTCTCTGCCTTCTTCGCCATCTCTTTAGCTATAACTCTTGTGATAGCTTCCACACTTCCACTGTAGGAGACTCGAACGAGGTACACCACTCGTTGTGTGGTGTAATCTCTGGGCTTAACGAGTAAGTATATAGAAATAAAGGGAGGGAAAGGACAATAATGGAAGCTATGGAGAACGAGCCACTCCATCCTCCTCCTTTATAGTGCTCCTCTTCACATGCGTATCTAACCCTCCCTCCCCAACAGTCCCCCAAAAGGGCCCCAGTTCCATGCGGTAGAAGGGCTGGTGAGAGCTCGACATCTAATTATTGGACGTGAGACTAGTCTTCAACCATAAAACCTCTTAGTGTTAAGGTATGCACATGGAGCCCCTCAAACTACTAAAAGAATACTAAGGATTTCTTTTTTTTTTGGGGTGAATCCGCTGCTTACACTATCCTAGCATGGGCTAAATCAGCATCAAGCAAACAACACAAAGCAAAAGAAACAAAGAACTGTTGCGACTAAAGAAGATCTCCGGAATGGTGCGCAATAAAAAAGGCGATCCAATTAGCAGCTTGGTTCGCCTCCTGCAAAATATGCCTCTGGAGAATCCGGTCCTTCCGTAGCATCCAACGAATATCGCCCAAAAGTAGAAAGAACGGCGTCATGGGAGGGCCAATATCCCCGAATAAGGCAGTCCAAAGGGAAACCATTGTATACTGTTATATCACAGATGACAGCAGCACTCTATGGTCCTTTTATAGCTCTTTACTATAGTTATTTGAAAATAAACTAATGGCTTCTATAACTTTTATTATTTGCCTTTTTTATTTGTTCAAGCCATTGTTTATATACTAATTTAAATTTATTTCCTCGGCTGGTATAAAAATTTGAATTTAATAAAAATATTTTATTGGAATAAAAAAAATTAATATCAGGATAAGAGAAAAGGTAGATAATGATTTGGTTTCTGAAAAAAAAAATTATGCATCACTGTGACGTCAGCCTCGGTTTGTCAAACCTTCGGAATCGTGTGATGTGATCTCATGTGATGCAAACGATTTACAAGTTGAGGGAAGAATAAATTGGTAATTCTGCAAAGCCTGTGATTTGATTTGTGCGTCCATAACAAAAGGTCAGGGTCTTCTCTCTGATAAGTAATACTGGGAGGGAGTTTTAGGTAAAGAGCTGGAATTGCTTCATGGGCTGGCGGGCTCGAGCCGGTTCAAGCTGGAATGAGCTGGAATTACTATTGTCGCAAAGCTCTGCGATCAGGATGTTCCAAATTTTTGGAGTACTGTTCGATTGATTTAAAACTTGTCAACTTCGTTCACTCCAAATGGATCACATCCCCATGTCATAAGGACACTAGACATAGTGTTCCAAGTTTAACCACGTTCAAAATGTTATGTTATCTCCATGAGAAATAATTGAATTGCACGTAAACATTAATTGCCAATTGAACACCTTGCAAAATTTCGTATTATTGTGAGAGATTATTGTATTGCATGTGTCAAGTAGATATGAAAACTATTTGTATGCAACATGAATAAAAATATTTCTTGTTTAAGATAGAGGTTGCATGATGTTGTGGTTCTTGCAAGGGTGATAGATCCTTTCTCTCTCTCTCTCTCTTATATCGTTAAAGAGAGAGAGAGAGAAAAGACGAAACAAGTTACACAAGCTTTATTGAGGAAATTAAGAGATCCAAGGCAAAAACTTCTCGGTCATCATCTAGCCGTTTATCAAATATCGAATAAGAACAACATATCTCTCGGTTATAACTATTAGATCAGAACAGATGACCTATTGTTTGCTATATGGTTGTAACCAATATGATCATAACGCTCCCCTATCTTAGAAATAGAATGATTTTACGAGTGTAACTATCAAACAGAATGATCCTATAGTTATAACTGCATGGCTTTGTACACCGTATATATGTTTATTTTTAGAAATGATAACACAATGTAGTCAAACAATTTATCTCATTTCTTTACAAAACTATACAAAAGATAGTAGGCGAAGAAAAGATGTAGCCAAAATAGAGTGAAAGAAAATAAACTACATATTAAATAATCCTGATAAGTGTTTAAAATGCAGTGGAAGTTTTAGAAGTGGTGACTATACCCCAATAACAAATAAAGAAGGGGCATTGTTTTCAGAACCATTTGCCAGCTTCATGTAACTTTATTATTCCTTTCCCTCCAATTAGACCAGTATATTGCAAGGATTGGAGAGTCCCATGCTACTCTGAAGTTTGCCGGCTATTATTTGAGTCTTTATCTAAACTGCATGTTTTTAAGGATAATTTTGTTAAAAATCTCAATGAGCAGGCCAAGCTACGGGGGGAAAAATCAGATGTTGAGGGAAAAGGGACAAGTAATAAGGAGGTGGAGATCTTCAACAACTCAAGTTGTAGGAAACTGAGTGTATACTTAGCTTTTCGATACATGTGTGTCTTCTATTAATTAAATAGATTATAAATCATAAAAGCTATCCAAATCCAAAACCAGTAAAAATTGGATGACTTGAATCTAGAGAAATACTAAAGTAATATTTGAAATCACTCAAACACACTAAAAAAAAAAAGTTATATGATTGATGTGTAACATCTTAATTGGCCCAATGGTTGTTAATTTCTTCGTACTTAAATCCATGTAGTGTCAGTGGATGAACCAGTCAAACAGCTAATTACATCCACATATTTAACTTTTTGCTATGAAATTTCCATGTTACCATGGCACTGCTCATGCCAACACACATTAAAGCAAAAATATGATTTTAGATGTTGGTTACATAGCTTGTGTATTATGCTAGGTAGCTTTGCAGCATGGGTATTTTGGTTACTTGCCAGTTGCCCCATGCCATCATATTACACTAAAAGGTGAAATACTTATACAATAATATATACACAAAAAGGTGCATTCATAGCATGGGACAAATAATATAATAGCCCATGCATGTAAGGCTACCTAATGCAATACATGAGAAGTAGTTCTATCGTTTGTAACACCCTGAGGTAGAAGAGGCAATTTTTGACCCAACCTTTTTACCCAACCCAGACTTGACTCTTCTAATATTAATTCCAACCCTTCTGATTTCCAGGTCATTTTGTCCACAGCTCCAGTGGCACCACACCACATACACTTCAACCCACCTCCTCATGCTTTCGTAATGTTTCCACCCCACCCCTCTTCCATCACCATCACCACTTTTCGCTGCCCTACCCCTCTCTAGAATGGCGCCCACCCTTGCACTGCCACATCCATCAATAATCCTCTGCCCTCCAGCCCCATCCAATGCCATCCTTGTGTTACCTACCAAACTTCTTCGAAGGAGAACAAATTATGGAGCTCTACCATAGGGACGCATATGAAAGCTAGGCGTCATCAAATATGAGCACCACGAGCATATGTTTAGTTTCATATTGTTTGGTAGTTTTACAAGATCAAAGAACCCAAATTGCATCTTCAAACTAGATTTTTTTGGTGAGTTCTTGGCCTGTTACAAACAATATCTCCACTTTGATTATATAGACTAGAGGATACTGCAGCATAGACCTATTTAGGATGGACCATGGACGGATTGTGGTGTTTATAATTATATTTAGATTCTTAGCTTGACAAGAAAGCTAAGCCTTAAATAGGGAAAATATGTGAGCATCCGTACAAGCGTGTATTTAGTCTTACATGGATTATGAACTGGGTGGATCTTGAATATTTATACAAAGCTAAAAAATTTAAATAACACCGTTCGACTAGCCTTTTTACGTGCAGTCTTGGGTTGTTATGTCAACCCATCTCAAAATTTGAGTAAAGGCACATGATTGTAATGATACCAATTCCCTTTTTTTCTTTGATTTTGCTCTTGGAGATTATTTTACCCTATAGAACTCCTACTAATTGATTCGAACTAGTAAAAGTCATCTTGTTGTTTTGATGATGGCAAGTTAGACTTTGGAATCTGGTTGGAGATTTATTCATTGAGGGTTGATTCAGTGGCATAAGGTACTTATAGAGATCAATCTGGTTAGCCTTTTAGTTTTTACCCCTAATATGTTTTGATACGTGTTAATTGTTAATTAAAAGTGTACAATAACAAAACGACCTTCATTGCCTCTGTTCCTTTCCCAGTGCTATGCAATGTAAAAATTACATGTCAGCAGCTTGGGCTAACTAAACATGTCGGCAGGTTGGCTACATGTCAAGCTCAGGGACAGTTTTTACCTGCCGGCGGATCGGGTCGGGTTAGCGTTCAACCTATAGGTTTTGATATATAACCTCAACCCGACCTAACCTAGCTTATTATCACCACTACACGAAGCAATATATAGTTGCTGATGCTCTGAAAAGATAATTATAATGATACACGCAAACACCCGCACACCTACCAAATTTAGATATAAACACATCTAAACACCAATGCAGTAAGAATTTGGATGCATTTTCGAAAATCCAAATTCAATTCATAGGTTGTGGATTGACTTTCAGATCCAAATCTAGATGATTCTAGACACCATTGTTATCCTTATTACTAAACAATCAAAGACATCAATGTGAGGTATGTTTCCTCCATCGTTTTGCCCAAAAAAAGAAAAAAAAAATCAAAAACATCAAAATTAGCATGGCACACAAGTCCCAAAGACCCTACCAAACCTTCTTGATAATAATACACTAACAACAGACGGTTGCACTTCAAGATACTTGGATTGTTAGACTGGTAGATAATAGGGCTTGGCCCACTATAGCTGTGCTTTACCCCTACTTTTCAAGCGACGAGACGAGGCTTAGTGGTTTCTTCCAAGTGGCCTCTACTCTTCCTAGCTGGTTTAGTGGAACCCTACCTAACAAAATCATGGGACTTTTAAGAGTCCAGATCAAACTTTGTCTTGCTTTGTCGGTATATATGAGATGTGGTCCTATAAATATAGATTTGTGATCTCTCTTTGGAAAGTCTAGCAAAAGGTTTTTGCAGCATCTCTATTGTATTTTTCGAAACAAAAATGTCTGCCATTCACTACAAAAAATGGCGTAATTCTATACACTTTTAACAGTTCAAGGGGCCTAAACATCGCTTTCATTTTACATATATATACATATATATATATATGTATGTATATTTTTTGGGAACCCTAGATGTCCCGAGCCACCAAAGGTCCATCAGAAAGGGATGTGTGTCTGACCTCTGCCGTCTGCACCCGGGCGTGCTCCGCCACAAACCTCGGTGATAGCCTGCGCTCACCAAAAGTACGAGCTTTTCTTGCCAGCCAAATCTGATATGTTGTGCAAGTCGCTCTAATGACCTCCTGGCGAGTCTGCGGACTACCCGACCACTGGCGAATCATCTGTAGGAACTGCACCCTCTGGCTCCAGGCCTCCTGCGGAGTCCCTGCCCACTGCCAAGTCAACCTCTCCCATGTGCACTAAAACAACACATGGTCCACCGTCTCATCAACACCACACCTTCCGCACTCGGAGGGATCCCCAATCCACGTTGACTCAGCACTGCTATCGTCGGAAGGCGTTCCCAAATCACCTTCTATAAAAAGAGTGCTACCCTCAGATAAAGTCTGAACCTCCAGATCCAAGCACAGTCCGGCCCTAGCTTGTGCTCCCACTGGATGACACGAGAGAGATCCCCCAACCTAATGCTGGTCCTGCACGAGGTGCCCCAGACCCGGATGTCTAGTCCCGCACAACCTAGGATTGGGAGGGACCGGACTCTCTCGACAAGATGAGCCCCAAACACCTGTCGTATCTTGGTCTCATCCCACTCTGCCCCTCCTGGTGCTAGGAGGTCGCACACCCGCAGTCCCTCTACTGCCACCGCATCAACCGTGGTCGGCCAACTCCTCAAGAGAAAGGCATCCATCCACAGGTCACCGGCCACATCGATGCTCCGTCCATCACCTATCAGCCATCTAGTGTTAGCCAAATCGGTCGGCAGGTGCCTCCCAATCTTCCGCCACATGAAAGAAACTCTGCGACCATTGAGTGTCATCCCCTCCGAGCCCCCACGACCGTATCTGGCTGCCATCACCTGGCTCCAAAGCTCCTATGCCTCCAATACAAACTAGACTGCATGTCGAGCAATGAGCATCTCACGCTTCTCCAGGAGAGACTGCACCCCCAGACCACCCTCTCTAGAGAGGAAGCAGACCCAGGCCACTAAGTGCACCCCATGGCTCCCTCTGTGTGACCCCCACAAAAAGTTCTAAAGAAGCCTCTCAATGCTTATTAGAATCGTCTTCGGTACCACTGCATTGGCAATAAGATAGACTAGCATGGATTCCAGCACTGATCTGACCAGTGTCAGCCTACCCATCATGGAGAGAGGCCGCTCTACAGCCCTCCAATCTACTCTGGATGTACTGCACCAAACCAGAGTACTCTGCCACCTGAAGTCTCCTTCTTGAAATAGGAACTCCTAGGTAGCTGCAGGCCTCCTCTTGCCCCAACATCTGCAGTATCCCTCAGATCTTCTGTCTAACTCTGCTCTTTGTGCTCGGACTGAAGTAAATAGCTGAATTCAGGAAGTTCACTCTCTATCCCGACGCTGTGCAATAATTCGCTAATACCCTGCTGAGGACCCATGCATCAGACGCCCGCGCCGTGTCCAAAATAAGACAGTCATCAACGAAAAGTAAATGGAAGATGGGTTGGGCCCCTGGAGCTGGAGCATAGGCTTCCAACTTCCGACGGGCACATGTAACCTGCAAAGCATGAGACAAAGCATTGGAACAAATGATAAACAAGTACGAAGATAAGGGCATTCCTGACAAATCCCCCCGGTGGACTCAAAAAAAGCTGACGGTGTGCCGTTGACCAAGATAGAAAACTTGGGCCTTCGAATGCACCCCAAAACTCATCCAATCTATGTCCTATGGAATCCAAAGCACTCCAGCACTCACCTCAAAAAACTCTACCTCATCCTATTATAAGCTCTTTCCATGTCCAGCTTGACTGCCATCAGGCTTCGTCACTTCGGTACTCGCTGAAGATCTTACATCATTTCTTGGGCCAGCATGACATTATGGGAGATATTTCTACCTACCACAAACGCCCCTTGCTCCTGACTGATGATGCCAGGCAACAAGGGCTTCATCCTACCCATCATTATCCTCGCCACAACTTTGTACAGGGTAGTGCATAGACTAATGGGCCGGAAGTGACTAGGCTCCACGACATCCTGCTGCTTCGATATCAGTGTGATGAAGGTGGCTTTCCAGTCCTCTAGTATAACTACCTGAGCGAAGAAGCATTGCACAGCCTCCACCACTGCCCCCCGAATGATGCCCTAATATTGTCAAAAGAAAAAAGGGGGAAACCCGTAAGGTCCTAGGGCCTTGTCCTATGCCAGAACCCATACTACCTCTTGCACCTCCTTATCCGACAATGGCCGTACCAAGATTGCATTATCATTAGCATTAATTCCCACATCTACCTTCGAGGGTTAGCCTACTTCAATAGAGTCCTTGTCCTTCGTCCATCGTTTGAGTGGAAGAAGTTCAGCAAGACCAGTCTAATGGCAAGCTCCCCCTCCACCCTCTAGCCCAACCCATCTTGCGAGGAGTAAATCATGCTCCGCTGTCTCTTGATAACCGTTGTTCGATGAAAAAAAATCTAGTGTTGCGATCTCCCTCACTTATCCACTGAATCCAAGATTTTTGTCACCAGAAGGTCTCGTGCTGCCGTAGTAGTGAGTGGTGGGTGGCAAGGAGCCCCTGTAGGTCGACCATATCTGCCTTCAGGAGCACACCCCCTAAGTCTTCTTTCCTTTGCAACTCAGCGAAATCACCTACTGCCATCGTCGGAATACCTTGGGTAACTAGGTTGGTGATCTTATACCAAAGGATCCTCCTGACCCTGTAATCAGTGCTTCCATAAACTCCGCATAACACCCACGGATCAGCATTGGGTTCTAAAACTACCATAACTACTTGTTGAGGACAATTATGGAAGAAATCCACTGTCACCACTCCTCGCCTCAACAAGACCAGAATCCCTCCGGACAGTCCTTGAGATTCCACTGCATAGGTCTCCTAGTCACTCCCCAGTCGATGCTGCAGTCGGCTAAGCCCATCGCCGGATAATCGGGTCTTACAAAAGAAGCAGATCTCTGGACAGTTAACCTACTCCAGTCGCTTAAAGGATGACATAAAGGACAGCTTAGCCGTCCCCTTGCAGTTCCATGCAAGAATCCTCATGGGGCACAATCTGGGTGGTCAGCCTCAAACTCATTTACCCCCTGCGCCACGGGATCTATCTCAAAGTCACGTGCCAAGCCTCTCCACTGATCGTCCTCCTCACTCGCACTGAAGACGACCCGCATCATCACCGCCTTGACCTGTTAGACTACAATTAGGTGATCCACACCCGCCCTCCCAGCGGCTCCTTTGCTCGTTTTACGGTCACCACTGCCTCCCATGCACGTGGCTACCTCCCAGGAGGCTTGGACCGACTGAGCCCCTACCACACCCTCTACTAGCATCAATAGTTTGACCGCACTCAACCCCTGGGTCACAGAGCAGCCTACCTGCTCAAGGCCACCTCCCTAGCTGGGCTCTCCGTGTAGCTCCATCGCACTCAGGTGAGATCCTGCTGGTCACCCACTGCTTGGGTCGGTGAGCCAAATCGAAACACCCCGTCCGAGCCCCACACACTTGGCACACACGGCGTGCCCGGCCGCCTAAAGGGGTCCTAGATTAGGAGCAGGGAGGACCCCATCAACCCCGAATCCAGTCCCATGCTGGGCGGGCTGTACCCAAAAGGCCCAACTGGCGCCCCCGCGGGCCTAACCAGGGTCGGCTCGCAGGTGGGCCGGCTGGCAGCCCGCTCCCCAAGGCCTGGCGCGGTTTGGGCCCGCTAGCCCGGCGTGGCTTGGGTGCCCGCTGCGCCTAGCCCGCGACTGCTAGCCCGGGCGCGCCGCGCCTTGCCCTGTGTGGCCGGGTGCGCTGGGCTTGCCACAACACCGCCTTGGGCCGACCCACCGCATGCGTGCGCCAAGGCCCGCGACTGCTAGCCCGGGTGCGCCCCGCCCTGCCCTATGTGGCCGGGTGCGATAGGCTGGCCACAGCACCGCCTTGGGTCGGCCCACCACATGCGGTGGGCCATTCCTTGGCAGGCCCGCTGCCCTGCACCGGGGTCACGCAGGCCCCAGGCCCGGTGCCCCCCGAAAGGCTGAGGCCCGCACTTCCTGCTCGTGCCTCGAAGCCCGTTCCTTTGGCCAGGCCCACAAGCGGCCCGAGATTTCTAGGCCGCTTGTTGGACTGGGCTTGGGTTGCTCCCACCCAGCTAGGCCCAAGGCCAGCCCGCGGTGTGACTCGGCCGCCTTCTCCGGTGGCAAGCCGCCCGAGTCGAAGACGACTTAGCCGCGGGTTCAGGCGCGGTCGCCTTCATCAGTCACGACGGTTGATCCTCCCTCGGGTGCCTGCGTCGCGACGCCACCATCCATGGCCCATACACTGACCCTTGGCCCTCCTCCCCAGTGTCGGTAGGCGGCACTTCAGAGGGGGCTTCAAGGTCCATCACCGCCGGAGGCACGCCTCCTTCCACCCAATCGGGCTCAGGGTACCAACAAGCCACCTCCGGGTGCCCTATCCTCCCACACCTCGGGCATAACTCCGGTAGGTTTTTGAAGACGAAGGGCATCTTCCCCTGTATCTAGATCTCCAGTAAGAGGAATTCGGTGGCATCGATTGCCCCTTCACCCGGGCAAACCCCATCGCCTGCCTTTGTTCGGTGACCTCATCCACTACAATCGGCCGCCCTGCCTAGGCCGCGATGTGGAGGATGGTCGAAGCCGACCAATATTCCGGCAGGATTCGGGGTAGCTGAAGCCACACCACTACGTTTTTCATGGCGTCCACCTCGGGCTCAAAGTCCAGAACCCATGGTTCTATGGCGAGGAGCTGCCCCACCACCTTCTGCGGGCCCGATCCCGGTCCTGGTCCGTCGTCGACCAGAACCTCAAGGCGAGGTGGTCGGCCGTGAGTCGTTCAGCCACCACCACCGCCAACTTGCATTGAGTGGCTATGTCTTTGGCCACCCAATCCGTTGGGACACGACGGCCCAAGCTGCGGACCACCACTGACAACCCCTCCCACTCCTGGCGGGCTGCCGCAATCAATTCCTTTGGCAGTGTCAGCACTGCCAAAAAACGGCGGCTCAGCCACTCTACCTCTGCGACAGTGGGCTAGTGGGTCACCCACGACCTCGGCCTTAACCGAGCACCAGAGCTTTCCCCACGCTCAACCTTTGTCTTACTGTCTCTTCTCGCTACGCCTTCCATCGTCTTCTCCGTCGGCTGCTTTCCTTTCCGATCTATGAGGGTGATACCCCCGCCCGTGCCGGACTGGCTGACAGAGGCATCCTCCTCCTCTAACTCACCTGCCCAGAAGGTATTCGGTGTTGGCCCTTGTAAGGAAGAAAGCTAGTTAGAGGTTAAGTGAATGCTTCCCTAAAAATGCCGAGCACCCGTGGAGCTCCGGCCGACGTGCCCCTCGGCTTCCACTAGGTTGCCAACTCGCCACCCCGGAAGCTTCAAGTCTGGCCGGCCATGGAGCGAACCAAGAGAGACCGATCTACAGCACTTCGCCTTAGGCGACGACTGCTCTGGCGAACACTTCATCGATGACCAACTAGCCGTTAGGCACACACCAAGCTTTTCCTCTCCTTGGAGGAGCTTTCTAGCTCCTCAAGAATTCCTCGCTCTAAAACTAGCCGTAACAGTTCAAGCGGTTATTCTTTTGAAATACGGTAAAAGCACTGAATTTTTTACTAGATCCGGTCCAGTGTGGCTCGGCGCTGGCGGCTGGCTTATCCGACTCGGCTCCAGCCAAGCCAACAACCCTTCCAAGATGCTTATAATTATTCCGTGTGCTAAAAAGGACACAGAATCCAGCTAACTGGGTCGTTGGGAGGAAAAAGACACGTGGCAACCAAAAAGCACGTGCACCCCATCTGATAGGCTTAGGCTTTTTGTCGCCCAACGTATCATGATCTCCGGTCGAGGGGGACCGTTCCGTGGTCCTCTTAACTTAAGCACGCACCGGCCAACTTGTCAATTATAATTAAAACTCAATTCTGCTCGCCTAACGCGGGAGCGGAGCTTTCCATGGCTTCGTTTGCGCAGCGCCCACCATGCCGCCCCACTGTTTAATTATAACGGCCATTGGCAAAAATAGACAGGACTTGTCAATATATCTATTCAGTGCAATGTCCTCACTTCAATTTCAAGTGATATATATATCAGCAGATGATCCAAGGTCTAGACTATTATCGGAGATTAAATTTGTTGCAGCAACTTATACAGTTGGTAGCATGTGTTGCCGTAAAATTTCAAATCGAGATTGGAGCGCTGCTTGGTTGACTCTGAGATCGATGAGAATCGAGCTGAACAAAACAACTGAAATGCGAAGAAACTGATCTCCGCCGAGTATGGCCTGCAAAAAGTCTACTTATCGGAGAATTTTTTGACGGAGACCCTCCGATGCCTAAGTCAGAATAGAAAGGTGATAGTATGAAAAAGAAAAATTTTAGTAGAATAGCATTCTTTCTGAATGAACAAACCTAAGATCCTTCGGGCTACTCCTTTATATAAGATAGTCTAATTCGTCGTTACCTAATTTGTGCGGCATGTGTTAATGGACAAATAATAGGCAGTTGTATATTTACGGCATGGGCATCATTCTGCATGGGTAGCATACGGCGTTGATCGTGCGCTAACTACAGAGCTGCTATGACTGTCGATCGCCAGAGCTATTAGTTTGCATTGGCACCTGCCGATTTGCTCCTCGGCTGCCGCCAAAGCCGTTCACCTTGGTGTATATCGAAGTCAAGAAGGTCGGCCTAATTCGAGGTGAAGAAGGTTGGTCTGATCCGAAGTCGAGATGTCCAATATTTTTTCCATCGATATAAATTATTTAAAAGTTAAATTTTAGTTTCTAATATTAACTAGTTTTAAATTTGTTATTCAATTTTTCTATAATAATTGATATAAATTTTTCAATTATTGACATGAGAACATCTGAGGAGACTGGAATGTGCCGATGTATGGTAGTAGTTGAGATGAAGATCCGGAGAGATGCTACCGAAGCACTTTTAGAAAAGTCATTGATAAATTAAATAATTGATTAATTACAATAAGATGATGTGAGAATTGCACAATATCGTCTATGGTTGTCACTAATGTGAACTCTACCTATACATTATGTGGACTACATGGATGACTAAAAGTTTGTCCGGTCGAACGTGTCCCAATCCAGCACTATAATTTGTGGGGATATAGGTTTGATAGTTTGGACGTCAATTGTTGGAATTAGTCCAGTGTGATTCACAAAATATTCCCCATTGAGATGTAGCTTTGAAGCTTTATTTTTTGTTTTTATTTATATCTTTTGATTACCATGGATGAGCCTCTAAGTATTTTTACAAAAATTATTAATTATATATTGACGTTAAATTATTATAAATAGTTTTGATGGTATTTTTTCTTTTTTTGAATAACAATATCTGCTTGAGACGTATGCTTGGTCTTGATTCATACCCGTTCCAATCTAAACCTAGATCCACATCGTATCCAATCCAGCATCAGCTCGATCCCTATCCAACTAAATTGAGGCCTACTGCTTGAATTAAAATAAAAATCCGAATACTTTGAAGGGTTTAGATCCAAGATAGGAGGTAGCAGGATTATCTCGACCTAAACACGTAGTATTCCTAATGTTATTAGTTTATAATAAGGGTGATGTGAAAGCAAATATTAATATATTATCAAATATAAATTTTAAAATAAATTATCTTGTGACGCATTAGCCGTCATATATCGTTATCATACATAATTAGTATATCAAAAAGGCTACAAATAATTATAGTAGTTAACCGGACAAAATAGTACCATTCTCTGGATGCGTGTAAATAAATTATTTTTCTGAGTTATTTGTCTGCATGAAGTATATTTTTTTTTGGCAGCCATTCTAACTTCATGTGGCAGTGACGTACGTGGCAGGCAAAGAGCCAACCACCATACGAGCACATAACTTGGGTCCCACACATGGTCGTTTTGCCAAGGTGCAAAAGATGGCGTTAGTGGCCGCAGCACCAAATCAGTTTGCGTACAACACTTGGGATCTTCTCCGTCGCACATTTTGTACTGTAAAATATTGTATAGACTCGAATAGCTGCGATATCATCTATTTTGGAGACAGATGACTGTAACTTATTCACATAAAATATATCATGTTTGACATCCAAAATCACCCATCTTTAAGATAAAACATGTAGAGGCTATCTAAACCAAATTAAGTACAAAAGATAAAATTGTTGGATGGAGCATCCAAAGTTATCATGCTTGTATAGCACTCTATGGTGTAGCGTATGCAACGTAGAAAACCCAAACTTGCTGTAGAATGTCTTGGTTGGTAGAATAATGTTGCTCTCTTGATCTAATTGATGGCAATATACCTTGTCGCTATAGAAGCACCTAAAAAGACCTTGACCTGACAACAAGCACAGCAATCGGCCTATGTATCCGAGCGCATATATAAAAGGTCGAGGGAGCAGGAAAGAGTTTGTTATCCGCCGAGGGACTCTCTATCACTTGAATGAACCTAAAAACCCTAGGATATGAGTGCAATCAGTAATCAAAAATAAATATTCTATGGAAGAACAAAAGGGCAAGGCGAAGATTACCAGGTCTTTGAACCATTCAAGGAATTGGTCTCCTGTTTAACGATCACTAATCAATATATGATCCAGCAATTGTTTTCTTGGCTGTTAAATGATACAGAATCAAAATTGAAACCAAATGGAGATGAAATCCATCTCGTAGAGCACAAAGTTTACCTTGCTAGGAAGTATCTCGCCCTATCATAATCACTGCAAATAGGACCTTGTCAACGAGAGCAACTTTCTAACTTAATTTGGACTGAAGCTGCCTAGGCAAATAATGTTGAAGTGGATCCATCAAGAAAGCAGCAAGCAACTTATTCAAATCCATGCAACAATCTTGGAGGCATCATCACATGATTGCAGGAATCGATTGCAAAATTGATGATAGAGTTTAATACAACTAATACTGTAAGGGTTTTTTTCGCAAATATCATGTAATATTTTATTAAAATTATATATAAAATCTTTCCTTATCACCATTTGCAAATCGTCCTAGAAAATATCAGCCTACTTTGTAGCAAACACCTTATTTTTCTCTAATAGATTAGTGGATGATCATTTTTCTAAGCATTTGGAGGGACTGTGGTAAGTTGGTAGACAAAGTACCCCTTTCTACTACCTAGCAATCTCTAGAGATGGTGACTAGAGGTAAGAATGATGATACCCCATTGAGGATGATGTGGATGACCTCTGCCAAGCCAACCATGCTAGATATTGGAAGATTCAAGATTAAGAACAATGAAAGGATCTTTATTCAAATTTTTGGAAAGTAAACTTAGCTTGAATAAAGCCTCAGAGCATTTTCCTACAAACTTGTTTTTACAAGTAATTACAAACTTATTGGATTCCAGGTCAATTTTTTGTAACCCCTAGATGCAAGAGAAGATTTGTTGATTAAGTTTCTCCTAAGGTTGAGATGTACAACACTTTGTAAAGGATCAAAATTTTCAAAAAGCCATCTTCATGTCCACTCGTCCTTTTTCCTAGCAATAGTGTTGCTAAATTATTCTTAAGCATTGATTGCACCTCCTCTGCATTCTTCCTAAAAGGTTGAAAACTAAGAGCAATCAAAATAAACATGAACATTAGCTTCAGAATCAAACCGCCAATCATAAGATAAATGGACGATAGAGATGGGCATCGGGCCGTGCCGGGCCCGGCCCGGCCCAGACCCATCGGGCCCCAGATTAAACGGGCCGTGCCTGGCCCGGCCCTGTTACTAAACGGGCCGTGCCAGGCACGACCCGC
>JAOXJJ010000534.1:6872-24050 GCA_025769935.1 Phoenix roebelenii
ATGAGTTCTAAAAATGCATCATGTAACTCTTCTACTGTAAAATCACATTCAAGTTCAGAATCTACCTCATCGTCATTGGCCATGTAGCAGATTTGGGTCATCTCTTGTTGATCTTCCTCTTCCGAACTCGACTCCTCACTTTCACTCCATTCAACCATGAGGTTCCTCTTTTTAAACTTTCTTGCTATCCATTTCAATTCCGGACAATCTATCTTGAAATGCCCGGGCTTGTTACACTCATAGCAAATTGGCGTTTTCCTTTCTTTTTCTTTGTCCTTTCCCTTTTCCTTGCTCGAACTACATTTGAGGAAGGACTTCCATTTATGAAAATTTTTCTTTCCTCTCATAAATTTTTTGAATTTTCTTGCGGGCATAGCCATTCCTTCTTCATCATATTCTTCCTCATCATCAGACTCTTCTAATTCAATTTTCTATTTTGGAGTTGTAGACTTCAAGGCAATGGTCTTCCTTTTCTTGACCTCCTCTTCTGAGTTTTGCTTCATGGTTAACTCATGGGCCATGAGTGATCCTAGAAGTTCTTCCAATTGTAGTGTATTGAGGTCCTTTGCTTCTTGAATTGTAGTTACCCTGGCCTCCCAAACTCTTGGTAGAGATCTGAGAATTTTTCACAGTAGTTCAGAGTTAGAATAAGACTTTCCTAAACTCTTTAGTCCATTTATGATTTCCGTGAATCGAGTGAACATTTCAGTTATGGACTCTATGGATTCCATTTTAAACAATTCATACCTATGTACCAATATATTTATTTTTGACCCTTTGACTTGATTAGTTCCTTCATGTGTGACCTCTAGTTTATCCCAAATTTCTTTCACGGAGATGCATGTAGATATTCTATTAAATTCACTTACATCTAGTGAGCAGTAAAGTACATTAATTGCTTTAGCATATAATTATGCTAGTCTTCTATCACTCTCATTCCAATCCATTTCTGGTTTAGGAATGATTGTGCCCTCTATACTAATTGTGGGTGTGTGTAGTCCTCTAGTTATGATATTCCACAAGTCATAATCTAGAGCTTGAATGAATATCCTCATCCTAGCTTTCCAATATGTGTAATTAGTGCCATTAAACAGAGGAGGTCTATTTGTGGATTGTCCCTCGCTCATAGAACATCCTACTTGGGTTGTCATAATCTTTGACTCTTGATCGTGATATCAATAAATACTATGAGAGCACCTTGCCCTGATACCACTTGTTGCCCAAGGTGACAAGCCAAGAAGGGGGGGTGAATTGGTTTTTCTAAATTTTTAATTTCTTAATTTAGTTAATTGATGAGTGAGTTATTTAGTTAATATTGATTGAGTGCGTGTAGTGAAGTTAGAACAATACATAATACAAACACACAAGAAGTATAGTGGTTCGGTGCTCTCCTAAGAAACTACATCCACTCCCCAAGCGATCCCTTGGAAATTTACTATAATCCCGCGGATTATAGTTGGATTGTTTTTCGGGCTCACAATCCAAAAACCTTTACACTTTGGTTTTTCGGGATCACCAAAAACCTATGTTAGTTTTACGGGCTCACCAACAAACCTTCACCGTTGGTTTTACGGGTTCACCAACAAACCTACACCGTTGGTTTTACGGGCTCACCAACAAACCTTACAAAATAATTAAGAAGAAGAGAGTTGAAACTCCTAGAGGAGCAAATATAATAATTATGAGCTACAAAGAAGAGTTTAGAATATAGTTATCGCTTTGATAAGACTTTTCTCTTCTTTGTCAAGATTGCTTCACTCTTCAAGGGTTGGTGGAGCTCTTAATGCCTCTTTGAATCTGCTCAACCACTTCCTTTTAGCTCTTTGAATAAAGCACTTGATTGAAGAATGCTAGGGCTTGCTTTTTCTTGAATGAACTTTGATTTATTTGCAAAAGATTCTTTTCTCTGATGAATAGTGTCAATTTAAATACTTTTCCACATCTTTTGGTCACTTTCCATTGGTCAAATTTGAAAAACTATCTGTTACTAGCACTTGGGAGGTCAAAAAGTAGTTCTACAGAACTAGCCGTTATGCCTCTGCCCGTGCTGGGGTCGACCCAAGCTTTCATGTGGGTCGACTCAACTTACTGTTCATCAGACTTGGGGTCGACTCAACTTCCTCTAGGGTCGATCCAACTTTCACTGGGGTCGACCCCTGCTACAGTGGGGTCGGCCTTCTCAGGAATCACAGAACCTTGTATTTCCAGTTGTTCTCGCTAGGGTCGACTCAACCTATCTTGGGGTCGACCCATGCTACAGTGGGGTCGACTCAAACTCCATTGGGGTCGACCCTCTCAGGGATTCCAGAGACATGATTTTTGAGCATATATCCTTGGGGTCGGCTCATGTTCAGTTGGGGTCGGCTCCATTGGGGTTGGCTCAAGTATTCCTGGGGTCGGCTCAAGGAAGCTTGGGGTCGGCCCTCTCAGTAAATTCCAGAGAGTTGTTTTCTTGATGCTTGAAGCTGAGGTCGACTCAAGGTTTTTTGGGGTCAGCTCCACTTCTAGGGTCGACTCAAGCATACATGGGGTCGATTCCACTTACTGTTCATCTGTGCCATTTTTGCAGGGGTGTGCCAGATGGTTCCATGATGTGCCTGGGTCGACTCCACTTATGTTGGGGTCGACTCATTCCACACTTTGCTGCATCTTAAGCTTAGACTAATTCATATAATCAATGAAATATATTTCAAGCAATTTTGAGTATATGCCACGGTAGTGCTACATACTCTTAACAATGAAAATCACTGTTTTTCCTTTAAGAGTATATTTCACTTGAAACCTTGCTGAATTAGAATTAAGAATTCTCTATCCCTTTTCTATTACAAATTTTATCTCATTGTTAATCATTGGAAGACATCTTGATCTCATTCTCTTAATGTATCGAGGGTGTCGTATTTATTAGTGATGTATCACGTTAAATTGTATTAATTTGATATTTCCTCAATGGTTATATCAATCATCGAAATAACACTATCATCCTCAGTAATGAAACTCCAATTCATATTACACGATAAAATAAATCAGTATTCAAGCCATGTACTAAGAATGAGACTAGGGAGTGGTATATGTGTTATGTGGAGTTAAGTCAATCAGGACATCTTCATTTATCTCAACATTTACTATATTTTTTCCTCAAGGGGCTGTTTGTTGACAAACTTTACTAAAACAAATTTATGAAAAAAATTAGAATGAGAGAGTTTTACAATATTGTTTTCCAGAAAGTCTAATATATCAGGAAACCTTAAAAATAGGTTTTGTGGAAACAAGTCTCGCCCTGTTTTTTTAATAAAAACCTGTTTTGCAGAGAATCATGTTTTATGATTAATTATTTCAGAAAAATGCATATGCAATCGAACAGCTCCCAAGTGTTAAAAATTGTAAATGAGCATTGTGAATTGAAGGACATTTTTGGTATCCTTAGAAGGCACTTTGAATGTTTTTATTAATATAACCAGATAATTGTATATTCAGCTGTTCTACTTTAGATCTTTGAGTAGCACTAACAATGAAAGGTAGCAAGTTTATTGGCTCGTTTTAGGGAGACACAGCATACCTGTGATTTGTACATTCAGGCGGAAAATTGTAAAACAGTAGATAGACATTGGCTTAAAAAAGTTTAATGGGATCTAATGCTGTAAATTAAAATATACAATACTATAAATTCTTTATCTTGATTGTCTAGTCACTAATCTCTGGAATCCTAGAACAAGTGCATATCAAGACGAACACCGTCTTGATATTCATCTTAGATCAGTGGTATAGGCTGTACTATGCATCATGATGAAGACAAATTTGTTGTCCATTACTATGATGAACTCCAAATTTGTGTGACTATTACACCCAAAAATGGAGCTTTTCCCAACTTCTGAACATATGTTTTTGTAATTTTGTCTCTAATAGACATATACCCCACGATGTTATGAACATTGATATGGGTGTTGACTTGCGAGATAGATTCAGGTGCTAGGCATGGATATTTGCATGAGATTCAGTTTGTCTACCAAAAGATAATACATCTAAAGCTAATTTCTTAAATGATGTTGAAAGTTACTTTTGTGAAGAGTATGAGTTATTTGGTTATTCCCTGACAGACCTTGATATAATGAATGCATTCGACATACGAGAACCCAATCATATATTATGTTTTCAAACCATAAAATGTATGCTGTCGTGACTCTTTGTAGGGGCCTGATTCATTTTTTATGAAAGGTGTACCAGCTTAACACAATTCTCCTTTTTTTATGGTATGATTGCAGTGTTTGTTTTATACTACCGAACACTGGTATGTTAGATCAGATCTTGCTTCCTATGTGGATTTTGGATGTACGTATTTAACAAATATTAGGGCAATATTAGGGAAAAAATAGAAGGAAGGCTAGCTGAAAGGCATGTATTTTGGCTTGTATGTTCTATTTAACATCTCTATGTTAGTACTTGTCTATCCTCAGATTATAGCTGTACATTAAGTCTTACAGGAGCTACTTGTTGAAAGGTGATGCTGAGAGCGGGGAAACATAATTTTGTCCACAATTTTTTCGAAAAGATGCAAAAAAGTGGATTACCTCCAAAAGCTTTAACGTATAAAGGTAGTAGCAAAAACAAGTGGCCTTTCGTGTCATTCGGTCTCTTAAATTTCATTACCGGATCCCCTTATTATGGTTTCAAATTTTGCAGTTATTGTGAGAACCTTTTGGGAAGAGGGTAAAGTAGATGAAGCAGTTGAGGCAATTAGGGATATGGAAAAGAGAGGAGTGGTTGGAGCAGCTTGTGTTTATTACGAACTAGCATGTTGCCTTTGTAATAATGGGAGGTGGAAAGATGCAATGATGGAGGTGAGTTGGAACCTACAAACTTGGTGCCATTGCATGCTTAATGCTACTCATATTAGCAGTCAGTCAATGACCTTTCTAAATCATTAGCCATTTTTCTCTCATTATTTTTTATATATTCATGAGTTTTGATTGTAAGATAAAAATGGGTTTTGGAAGTTCAATTTCAGGATTATGAGATAAATGCTTGCTATAGTTATAAATTTCCTGGTCTAATCGATGACTTCCTCTTGTCATTTGTTGATGTGTTGACAATTTCAAACATTTTGATCAAAGGTTTTTGTCAAGCTTTTATAGTTGCAATTTTTGGCCTAGTACAATAAGAAAATGGGCCAACAACTGCAACCTTAGTTTATATTAGGGATTGTTGAATCGTACCAAACCGATCGATTCAGAGCGTATCGAACCGGACTGGTCAGTTACTGGCAAGGTTTAGCATATTGCTTCGGTTTAAAAGCCTCTTGACTCATGCGATCGTCTCTTCGCTCTTGGGTCTTGTGAAGCTTCTTCTGCCGAGTCCCTCTCCCCTCTCTCTTTCCTCGATGCTTCGATCCCTTCCTCACCTGCAGCCTTGATACCTTTGCCACCATCGTTGTCTTCAAACCCTCGCTACCGCTATTCTTTCTTCTTTTTTCACTTCGATTTCTTGGGATGGGTAATTGCTGCGCCATCTTCAAGCCCTCACTGCATCATTGGCCGCAGGAAGGGAGCTTCCACCTTTGGTCAGGCTAGAGGGTTTAAGAATATGTTGATGCCAACAAGGCCATCGACCACTTCCTCAAGTCTCGTGGCCTTCATGTCTTCCACACCTAGATGGAGGTTCATCTCCTAATCTGGAGCCTGAGAAGCCCTAATTTTTGCTCTCTTCGATGTAGGTGAGTCCCCCCTCTCCCTCTCTCTCCCCCTCCCTCTCCTTCTTCCTTCCCCCGCTCTTCCTCTCCCTCCTTCCTCTTCGGCCCTCTCTCTCTCTCCCCATGGTTCTAGTAAGCCATAGTTCAGTACTGTATAAACTAGTACCATACTATACCAGTTGTTGGCCGGCATGCCTGTCGGCACAGGTTCTTCCAACCTTGGTTTATATTTTTTCCAACAGCTAGTGGGGTGATGGCTAGATGAAGTCTAAATTACTTGATTTATTCCACCATCGAGACAGATTTCCACTTAGGCCTCTTGCCCTAAGAGTATTCCAGAATATGACTTGACCGAAGTAGTGCAATAAACATGAACTTTGGAGTGCCAAAATAGGTTTACTCGGTGTTCAGGTCTTAGTTGCAAAGGAAGAGGAGCGATCATTTACGGAATATTGGAGCACCTAAGAAAAGAAAATTGTATTGGACATATTAGAATTACACATGCATTTATGTTCTATATGCACTAAATAACATATCTAAAACTATAATCATGATCTATGCACGAATCGTTACTGCTTAAATATTTTAGTATTGTATGTGATGTGTCCTATTATTTGTAAGACTAGTATTCAAACTTCAAAGTAATTAGATCCTTACTTAGAAAAGATGAATGAGACTGGATATTTTTATTTTGCTGAGTATGAGATTTGTAGTTCCCTAAAGGCATAGGTGGTATAACAAGTTATAGCCTTAACAATTGCAGACTATATTGTAGTGCTCAGCATATGGGAACATGCTTCTTTGAAATAAGGAAACTTATGCTAATCTGCTGCTTAAAAATTTTAAAAAATGTGTCTTTTAAGGTAGAAAACATATTCTTTGGAATTTTTGCCTTGAAAGCACAAATTTGTCACTTCTAAAGGAGTCACTGCAGGGAATCAATAAGCTTCCTGCAAATGATGTTCTGGTAAGAGGTTTCTACTTCTGCTATCATGAGTTCACCATTTGTGTCAATATATTCATCTTCTACTTCTGCTATCATGAGTTCGCCATTTCTGTCAACCTATTGTATAGGTCATTGGTGAATGTAGTCATATCTATCTATTTTATGTTAAAACCAAAGTATGTCAAATTGACCCAAATCGTCCGGTTTAGAGCACCGACCTGAATTGGTGTGGTGTTGGGTTGAAAAGGCAAGTCGGGTTAGTAAGGGGCTTGAATCAGCTTGAACTGAGTGGAACCACCCAGTTCTGCCTGGTTTGGAATGCTTCGGGGTAGTTCGACTCTTACCGACTCTAATAACAGAGTAGAGGGCATTCCATGCTCCTCTTTTTTATTCAAGAAAAGAGTGGATTTTGCGAGGAAAATTTGGGGAAGATAGAAGATTTGCTGATTTTGAGCTTAAATTCAAGACAAATCAGGTCTAATCCTCTCCATTCTCTTCATTGTTCTTTTTTTTTTCCATTTTTATGCCTAAAATAGGCCTAAATTTTTTAAAATCATGCCATAATTTTGTAGTACCCTTAGTCGGGTTCTACATTAATCTAAATTGAAGTTAGTTTTTAGGTATTTTATAACTTGGAGTGCATATATAGGACACGACAAATATAGAAATCTGGCTAAAATTTGGCATGGTCTCCAATGAAAAATTTGTAGGAAAATCTGGAGAGAACCTTTGAATCCAATTAGCTTATACACTCGCCCGTAGGATGGAAATGAAATCCAATATTTGCTTGTCAAAGTGTTCACCCGCAAATCCTCCAGTTTTGTTAGACCAATGCCTCCATAGTAAATGTTGATTGTAAATCTGGCAGCAACAATTAGAGGGAGGTGCAATCATAAGCCTAGGAATAAGAAAATAACTAGATCTATGGGTGTTATGTCCACCTATATGCCGGGATAATGTTGTATATACTTCCATGAAATGAAGGCAAAAACATTAGAGTTAAAAGTAAGGGGAGAATGATAAAAGTCAAAAGCTAGAGTTCAAGAAGAAGGTAATAATTGAAAGAAAGATGTGGATGATGGAAAATAGGGCATACAATTATATGCATCTACATACCAAGTTACAAATCTATGTTTAATTATTACAATTGCATCTATTGAGCAATCATACCGTCTTTCAGGATCCATATGAGATAAAATGACATTCAAATATCCTTAAAATCCTAATCTAAATATCCATGATCCTTAAAGTAATCTTCAAAGCCAAAAAAATGAAAAACAAGAAGAAGGAAAAAATACTGAACCAGTACTCGTCTGCATACTGTGTTGGCATGGTTTGCTTTGCTATGTACTGTACCAATACCTAACTGGTACGGTACTCCTTAACAAGGCTATCAAATCTTAAGTTTTGAATGCATTTTATTTGGGGGGAAGAAACAATACAGAATTATCAAATCTTGTCATTTATCAGCGTCACCCGCAACTTTCTGCTGTCTCGCTTACTCTTCCATCTCATCCTTCTAGATTGCCTCTAACACTGCCATATCTAACATCAAATCCGTTTAACCTTTGGATTTCTTCTTCATCATCATAAACACAAGTGCAATAAGAAAATTATTTCTTAAAGAATATTTCACGTTATTCTTTGAACTTCATGTTCAAGAAGCAGCCTACTCCTAGATCAAATGTTTTTCTTTTTTCGCTAATTGAGATTCAACATAATGCAGCTTACCCTGGCAGAGGAGTTAGCTTGAGTAGAACCAGGATCCATTAAATGACTAGTTTGATCTCCTTTACACTTTTCTTTAAGGCATTGCAATTAGTTACTGTTTTAAGCATGTTCTGCACTGAAGATAAAGGCAACTATCTCTAAACTTTATTAGAAAGAGGGTCTTTTTAGTTTTATTTTTAGTGTAGCTGTAAAAAAGCCATAATTACACGACATGCTTATTTATATTAAATGGCTTTTTTATTTGTTTAATTTATATCTATATCTAACTACCTGCTACACACACATTTGAATTCTGTTTCCAAAAAATAAAAAAAGGAAAAATAAACATGATATTTGATCTCTTGGCACTTATTCTTTCTTATGTTACCTTTACTTTCAATGGATGTCCAACCAATATTTAATCATTAAAATGGATTCAGATCATCTAGATGTGTATCCAGCATTTTGCTTACTGCTGTGTCATATTTTTCAGGTTGAGAAGCTGAAAAGTCTTCCTCTTACTAAACCACTGGAGGTAGCATTCACTGGCATGATTCTGTCGTCATTGGATGGCGGATACATCTATGACTGCATTTCAATTTTTGAACACATGAAAGATCACTGTGCTCCTAATATTGGAACTGTAAATGCAATGCTGAAAGTTTATGGTCACAGTGATATGTTCGCAAAAGCAAAAGAACTGTTTGAAGCCACTAAGGCTACTGTTTCTAGTTTTAAATCCTATACTGGCAATGATTCATCACTTGAGCTAGATGCATACTCATACAGATCTATGCTTGAGGCATCTGCTTCTGCACACCAATGGGAATACTTTGAGTATGTATACAAGGAGATGGCCCTCTGTGGGTACCAACTAGATCAAAGAAAACACGCATGGTTACTGGTTGAAGCATCCAGAGCTGGAAAGGTATGCTAGTTTTTGTTTATTACAATTGTTTATGTTTATTTGAAAGATTTACCAGATTCTGCTTGAGTTTCTTGGTGGCATCATGTTTCTTTAATTACCAGTGCTAGGTGTCGGAGCATTATTATAATCTGGTACCATGACCTTTTACAATTACAATTGGTCTTTGTTATGCTTCATGATTGGTTATTCTTTTGGTACAATTACAATTGTTTATGCTTCATGATCTTTGTTGTTCTTTTGGTTTTACTAAAAGAATGCCAAGTTTGCTGGTTGAATCTATTTTCATGTTGTCTTCACAAATTTTGATTTCCAAACCACATCCAAATCTGTACTTCTGCTCCCTCTGTGCCACTTCAGATGATGGATATTTTGGGGTTAAAATTTGTCATACTCTTAGTAATACTGTCTGATAACAAAGAAACTGAATTGGATGATAGATGCCCATTTTGTTATTCTGTTGTTTGTTTAAGGTAAAAATTCTTTGGATTTCACTATGACTTTATTTGTATCAACTATAATGGGAATGTTGCTATGAAGGTCCTCAAGGACTTGTATCATTGCTTGTTCTTTTCACCTTGGGAGTTAAAAATGTTGATTCTAAGAATAAACCAATAATTCAAGTTTGAATTATCCAAGTTTGTTTCACTTTTTTTTTTTTGCCTGTTGCTGTTGTTGTTTGTTTCATTGACACAATCTTAAGGTTTCTGACACGGTTGTTACAGTATGAGGATTAGAAAGTTTGATTATGAGGTCTGCAAAAGTGGGAATCTTGCTGCCTTCTAAAGTATATATGTGGTTAGAAATATTCATGCAGATCTTCGGTTGTAATAAACTGATACTGGTATTTCAGAACATCCAGTAGCATCGATAGCATTGATTACAATATCTTGTACTATTATTGCAGTTTATTATTGCATTTTCAGTCTCATGTAGACCAAGTGGCATTAAGGATTGCTATTGTTCCTTTTGTCAGCTTATGGAAGAACATATATTAGTTGAAGAATTGACTGTCTTTTTTGGTTCATCTGTAGTGGCATTTATTGGAGCATGCATTTGATATGATTCTGGAAGCTGGAGAAATTCCTCATGTATCACTTTTCACTGAAATGATATGTCAGACCATTGGTCAACAAAATTTCGAAAGTACTGTAAGTCTCATTAATGGTATGGCTTATGCTTCATTGAAAGTAAGTGAAATTCAATGGCTGAACCTCTTCCAGATAAACATGGATAGATTCAGCAAGGATAAATTGTGTGACCTATTGAACCATATAAGTAGTTGTGATCTTGTGATAGAAGACCCTGTCCCGAATTTTCTGAAAGCACTGCAATCTTTCTGTGGCATGAAATTGTTGGACACCACTGTACTCACTGATACCAGTGATGTTTCAGCAGTAACTCCTGCTGTCACTGGTAATGACGAGGGTGACAATAATTGTGACGAGATTCAGGCTCATATTCCCGGTAAAATGCTTATGGATGATGATGGCAGCCCGTTGTGTAGCCAGGAAGATTCCCTCATGTCAGAGAGACCTCTTGACCGAACTGAGGGAAGCCATAGCATGAGCATTAGCTTGCAAGAAAGAGTTAATAATGTGGCATCTAGCTCATTTGCTGGGAATGAAGGCAATGAACTGCACTCAGTTTTTCATGGCTACTCAGAGACCCCTATAACTGATGCAGCACTGAACTCACTAACAGCCGACACAGGCAGGCCTTTCTCAGAGTTGCCATCGGCATCAGAGATACTGGAAACTTGGAAGCAAGACAGGTTGAAGGATGGTATATTTCCATTTCAATGTTGAATATAAAGCTCGTTATTTGGTGATGAGGGAAGGTGTGAATAGCGGCAATGTTTCTTCCAATATCAACCACGGATTATCATTTCATGTAGGGTTTATCTGATCCTTTTTCATACAACAATTTGTTAACACTGTTTATCTATATTCTGATTAACCAAGCTTCTTATGTATTATGAAAATATGAAGCTCCTTATCAAATGCCTTGTAAATTGTTCTGTCAAGGAATTTTTCAGACACTGAAAATATATTTGATTTGTTGCTGTCATTTTCCACCCTCCTACTCGCCTTGTTAAGGAAATTCGACAAGTGATGCTTTTGCCCCGAAAAATTAGAGAGATGCTTTCAGAAAGCCTTCAAGAATGCAGGCTTGTTGATGTGTGTTTTTCTTATGCGTGCTTGTTCTTTTGCTTATGACCATGATAGGATTATCTTGACAGTGCAATTTGTTGAGCTTGCGCTGTTGGTTCTACTTATGTGGGAGGTGTCAGGTACAATCTTTCATGTTTGACGGTATGGGCATCATAATGTAGATGTGCTGCTGGCTCGTAATCTTTTCGAACACTTTTTCTAAATTAGGCTACATAGTTAATAAAAAATGTATCAAAATGTGATCCAAGAATATGGATATTTGCCCTATATTACAGGTGAACTGGCTTCCTACCTCTACAATTGTGGTTAATGACTCATTAAGGATGGACATCGTTTACCAATTCATGTTTATATGCCTGTTATGGAAGTTCATTGTGGTATGATGATATGACATAATGAAACATATGAAGAACATAGTGAACTGAAATCTATATTGGTGACGATAACTGAGTTGTAAATAAGTGCCAACACCTGCTGAATCATAAGCTCAGGCATCTTGTTTAGTGGTGAGTGAGGTTGCACGGCAAAATTTAAGAGAAGAAAATTGAATTTATGTAAATTGTTAGCACAAACACAAACCGACGTGGATGATGGAATGAGAGAGTATTTCAGCAAAGAAAGGATAATGTCTTCTTAATCTCTAGAGAACCAATCCTAACATAATGCCAACATATACACCAAATTTACTGATGTAGAAAAACTGATTCTATTCTATGGTCATGAATAGAATATTTGCACTACGAATATACACCAAACATTATGTCTAGCTTCAGTAAAATCTTCACTCATTACTATTCAACCATTATCTCAAGCTTGCTTTCTGGCAAAGGGTCCCCTGGCATAACAGGCATCATCTACCAATTTGAACGTCAAGATCTTTTGACAGGCCATCAGAAATCAAATATGGATGCATAATGCCTACAGTTTACCACCATGTACCATTAGCAAGAGGAGGTCCCCATCTGTTTCAGGATAATGGTTTGGCATGTAAAAGCCAGCCTTTCAAGATAAAATGGCTTCATGGCCCTGGAAAATGGAAACAAGCAGTCTTAAACGAGGGAACCCAAGAGGCTTCAACATCATCATGCTTAGCATAAAATTCCTTGTTGAAACAAAAAGGAGGGTCCATTACAGATAATCTAACAGATTTTTTTCCATCATAGAACCTCACTAAAACACCAAGTAGAGATTCCAATACATACAGAA
This sequence comes from Phoenix roebelenii, assembly GCA_025769935.1. NCBI lineage: Eukaryota > Viridiplantae > Streptophyta > Magnoliopsida > Arecales > Arecaceae > Phoenix > Phoenix roebelenii. Next base: position 19,517 of record JAOXJJ010000534.1, read on the forward strand.
AGAAATGATAATTCACTTGTGACAATAGGTTCGATTTCTACTGAGAAGAAAGAGATAAAAACCAGATGCAGTTCCAGATTTATTTAGTGTTATATATATAACGGGTATTTACAGTATAACCCCATCTTGTTTAAGCTCAACTTTATCTGTGGCCTGTGGACAAATAACAACCGTTTGTTGCTTCGAGAAAAACATACAAAGAGACAGAGACATATATTATCCCCACATAAACATGTGGCTGCCTTAAATTTGTCAAGTGAGTTTGCTCTGCGAATCTGTACTTCGGCTGAGAGCAGCGCGCAACCCACAATCAAATTACAAGTATTCTTTACCTGATCAGGAAAAAAGATGAGGTCATGACAATGAACTGCTAAAGTCAAACAATAGACTTCAATGTTTTATTTTCTAATTGCAAGTTCCATGATCTAATTATTTTGAAGAGAGGACTTCAATGAACTGCTAAAGTCAAAAAATAGACTTCAATGTTTTAATTTCTAATAGCAAGTTCCATGATCTAATTATTTTGAAGAGAAGAGAATCACACTCTAGAAGACAGGGGAACCCATCATCAACTATTCCATGCCATATCATGGTTTCATATGATTGCCATTCTGAAACTACAATGGCTGTTTTCATGATTCTAGCTATATTTATTTTATAAGACATGTGATAACCAAATAACATAATAGGCATTATTAATTGGTCATGAAGGTTTACTAGGGCTGTATAAAATGATATTTTGCAGATAAATAAATAAAAGAGCATAAAGAAAACATTTTATCATTTTTATATAAATATAAATATGAAAATTAAATTAACATTTTTTTTATCAAAAAGTGATTTCATCAAATGACATTGTTATTTCTGTGTTGTAATCCACAATTTTCTGTTATAATGGTTAAAGAGATGTTATATCACGACAATAAAATTATATGAAAAGCAATTCTCTGAAAACTGTCAGACAAATAATAGTCCATTATAATGTTATGATGGCTGATACCAGTTTTAAGCCTAGCAAAAGGGTATTCATTTTTAAAAAGTTAGTGCCAAATAAAATATCCCATCAAAGAGCAACTTCTTGGGTAGTCTCCAAATTAAATAAATACATATTGCTCAATGGTTATAAATATAAGTTTCTAATAATGACTAAGTTTGTAATGAACAAGCCTCATCCAAGATATTTGGAGTTGAGTAAATGAATACTGAGCTGCCATCGACCCCATATAATGATAGATTACATTGCACCATTTCCCATGCATGTTATGTACTGTCAATCTCCTCATACTCTCCTAGCCAAAATCCTACATCTCCACTCCACCTACGTTAACCTTTGTCTTTCGGTACAGTAAAGTATCTTGATCAATGAAGAATGTATATTTAACTTAAAGATATAAAGAACCAGCATAACTATGGCAGTTACAAGAAAGAGATTAGACCTGTCGGCAACTCACAAGTCTAATACACATCATACTGGAAAAATGGTTAGGTTTGACTCCATGAAATCAGACCCTCTTCTTTGAGGAAATCTGATAGACAACTAGGTCCCCCAAAACTTGGATTGTAGAGTTAAGATCTCTTCACAACTTAGCATTCAAGTAGCAAGACAGGGATATTAGAGTCTATTCTTGTCAAAATAGGATAAAGTCTACACTCAGGGTCCTAAAAAGTTTGTACAAACAATTGTAAATTCTTTACCTATTAATTGTAACTGTATGTCGAAACAAACCAGCACTTGCATTGTGCTGCCCAGCTATGCAGCCCAAAAGGGGGCGAATTAGGCTTTTTCAAAAATTTTAAGTAAAATGCAGCGGAATAAAACTTGATGAATGTGTGTGAGTTACAACGAGTAATTAACAAAAGTAAATATGCAGGAGATCAAAGCACACAAGTTATGCATCACAAATACAATAAATTTATAGTGATTCGGTGCTAACCCTGCACCTACGTCCACTCCCAAGGCACCCTTCTTGAAAATTTCCACTATAATCCCTCCAAGATTACAATTCGATTGTTTTGACCAGGCTCACAATTAATCCAGATGATTTTCACTGACAATAAACTAAAACCATACCTAAGCATTTCTCTAAGCTCAATATAATCTAATTCAAGATTTGGATAGACCTTTTCTCCAAGTTTCAGACCTTGAAACTTATCTTAGCAAAGTATAAGACAAATACAAAGTAAACGAAACACGGCTCCTAAGATTTAAGTACACCAAAATAAATAGAGCCCTGAATTAGTTGGTTGCCCTTGATCGAACTTGAATGCTCTTCACCAACTCTCTCAATAATGGAGGATGTGATCTTTTAGCTCTTAATGAATGCACTTGAATATTTTTCTTTTTCTTGGCCATTTAATTACTTCTCATTCATTCTCTTTTCTATCTCTTGTCTTTCTTCTGGCCATTTATACCACCGAGGAATAGTTGGAAGACACTTCTAGCCGCTAGACATGTCGAAAGAGCCATTGTGAGACAAAAATGACCATTCTGATTTACAAAAAAACTAGCCATTATTGTTGTCGGATGCAGACGGGTCGACTCGTCATTTTCAGGAGTTGATTAATGATCTCCAAAATTCGACTAGTGATCTTCAGAGATCAACTTAAACTAGCTGTTGTTTTTGTTGCGCTCTCTTCTATGAACATTGTGGGATCAACTCTTTTGGTTTAGAGGTCGAATCATCCATTAACAAGGGTCAACTCGTTATCTTCATGAATTGACTTTCCAACAGATTGAATTTTTTCGCTCTCTATCTTTTGTCTATGGCCATTCAAGGGTCGACTCTTATTTGATTGGAGTTGGCTCGTAATCTTCATGAGTCGACTTACCAATATGATGAAGTTTACAACTTTCTGTCTTTTTTCTGCGACTGTTTTGAGGTCGACACTTGTTCTTCTGAGGTCGGCTCGTGAATGCATATCAGTCTGCATCAATGTGTCGGGGTTGACTCGTACTTTAGGGGCTGACTCTTGAGATAGCCCAAGTTGAAATTTGCTGTTATTCCATGTGAGCATTCAAGAGACACTTCAGGATATTTTTGAGTTGTATCTCTTTGTGCAGAGCTTTAGATGATTAGACTTCATTTCTCCATGTTGAGAGTTACTGAAAGATTTCTTCTTGGCTTTCTGCAAACATTCAAGTATACTTCAAGCAACCGATTAGTGAACTTTTTACTCAAATATTTTACATCATCCAAATCAAAACTTTTGGGTCAACACATTGCCTACTTATAAAAATGCTTATTCAGTATTTGGAAAAGCACACTTTGGTTGTGTGAAACACACCAAGATGAACTTTTTTCTCATAAGTATTTTATTATACTAGCAATATATACAAGCATGAAAGACCATCCAAGGATGGTTAAAGCCCCAAAACAATGATCACCCCAAAGCAACACCCATTTATTTGGTGGCCACACAACCACAAGACGGATAGTACATGAAGGCCTAGAAATCACAACCCACAAATTCTTAGCCACAAAACCATGCCTATGACGACAAGGACCATAAGCCTGTTCATAAAACACCCTAGTGGGTTAGGGAAGCCAAGAAAAGAGGGGATAAAATGAAAGCTGCAGAAGGGTCAAGCTACGCCAGTGCACTGGATTGTCCCACAGACCACAATGATGATCCGTTACCACATACCAACCTTATCAGATTGATACATTACAATACCCAAGAAAATCCAATTGGTGGAAGACTAGGGTGGAGAGAGGGTACCACCACCACCATACCCTCAATAGTTCCATTGCCAGTCAAGCAGTCGAGATTTCCACCACTTGAGCCCACGAGGCCTTCACCACGTTAATGCATGGATTTTATATTTTGAGTGTTTATTAATTATGGCTTTACGAGGAATTGCCATCCATAACTACTTTTGTTCACTCCATTAGCCACTTTCTTGTTCCATATTGAATGATTTTGATTTGCATTTTCATAACTTTCTTATTGCTTCATATGAACTTATGTAAGAATAGCTCATCAGATACACAATTGATACAAATTATAGTGAAAGATATATTCTATTTCAGTAATTATTATTGTTATAACCATGTGATCCTTTTAAATATTTTATCATCATTCCTACAACACATTCTGGCGATCCTAAAAGTTGTGTAAATAACTAGATTACTCCAATTTCTTTGCAGTAATTCTAAAAATCTAAATTTGCATACTTATGTCAAAATTATATAAACAAAATGAAATACCAAACTACTAGCATATTATTGGGCTGATGTGTGCATAAAAACCTGAAAATTCAAACTTTCATCTAAAATTCTGATGCATATCTAATCTGTGAGTTGGAGATGCAATACTCTATGAACATAGCAGAACAACCTTTGTGATTTCTATACTCCTTTCATAATAGTAATGCATATCTTTTTACTAGATACAAATTGATGCAGGTGCATGGACATCATACAACTTGCATGCCATTTTTAGAGTATTAAATGGCTGAATTTAGAAAAGTTATTAACATAAAAGTTTCAGGTCTCTTTCTCTTCTTTCCAACAAGCCTAAGAACATTAAAATC
>JAOXJJ010000534.1:24150-36801 GCA_025769935.1 Phoenix roebelenii
AGAAGGCATCCAAGTATTTTGAATGAAAGTTATCTTCCTCCTTGCACAAGAAATCTTTCTTGTCTTTTCTCCCACTTTCATTGGATTGCAAATTGATCCAAGCGGTATCACAAATCATAATATCCATGCCCTCTTTACAAATTCAGGTCTCTTTTACATTTATAAAATGCACGAGGAACAGCTCTGTTCACATGACAATGTTATCAAGAATAGTCTACATACACATACCATCCTCATGGGATGCACAACTTTAACGTTCAAAAAGCTATAATCATGTTTGATATTAGTATTTCCTCAAAACTCAAATTTGGTAATAATGTAAAAAAGTTCATTTTTGGGGGTGGAACATATAAAATGCACATCTGGGACCTAATAGGGTAGACTGTGGTGTTCTCTTCATCTATCAGACAAACTACCTAAATTGACGTCCCTTGTATCTGCTTAGAACAAAGGAAAACTACAACAAATCTGTCCAGTTGAGGCCTCATAAAGAAAGTGCATTAATGCCAATCATGAAGCAAATAACATGCAGATGTTCAAATGCATTACCACATGCAAGTTATGAATCTTTTAAGAAAGCCTAAATATAAGTGAAAATTGGAACATACAAGTAGATGTCAAGAAATAGCTTTTGCGGCTAAGGAATGGACATTGTGGTTAGTTGACATTGACACCCATTCATCAGGGGTGGCTTCAAGTTGAGAAACCAACATGAAATGACCCCAAGCAATAGTTATTCCTACCTCGATTCACAAGCGAGCCCCATATATATTGCAAGAAGTTTGTTAGTTAGTTGAGGTATTATGGTTAATTGATTGTTAGAGAGGATTTTGAGGACCTCAATGAGGCAAAGGACACAATGATACACTCATGCCATTTATTCAGCCATATGATAACCATATTTCAACCAATATCAATAACTCATACTTGTAAAAGCCCTTCATTTTTCATTTATTAATTTAGTGGCATATGATTCCACGCTTAGTCAGATGAAAGATAAGTTTTATGCTCTTGTAAATTGCAATATTTATCCCAAATTGCATTGGTCTATGGCACCCTTTTTAGAAAAACAATACACTTGAAATAAATAAAATATAAAGAAGAAAATAGAGAATAATAAAATGATTTTCTTCGTCTAGATGAAGGTTTATAAACTTTTTTCATTTTTGAATGGTACATCCGAGAAAATGGGAAAGAAGTTATATTCATGATTTACACCTATTTTGATATTTTTGGACAATGTTATAATGGAAAACCATCCAAGATTATTCACTCATATGATCAATTATTTTGATCAAAACATGTTAGACCATCACCTAGAAACCCTCTCCCTAGAAAAAAAAAGAGCATCAATACTCTAAATATGGAACTTAGGTAATGCATGATAGTGAGTGTAATTCCTTTAAGATAGTTGATTTGTTAACATTAGATGCAAACTGGCTCTTTGAAACCCTACTTCTAGAAATAATGCTAACACTTATAATATATCCTAAGGTCTACTTATTTCTCATATTGGAAAAGGAAAACAACCAAAATGAAAAAAAAAAAACAATTTTAGCTTGAACAGAAAAAAAGTGACTGGTTGTTTCAAAGAGAGTTGAATTAATAAGTTCTAGACCTTAGGCACCACATCTTTTGTAGAGAATGGGAGGGTGGGAGCTGGGGAGGTTGCAAATTACTAAATGGTCCTTCGACTTAAAAGAAATACCACATATCCTTTGCTCGCTGATTTTGTCTGATAAAACTGTGAATGTAGCAGGCAAAGCATAAGTCACCCAAGAGACAATGATTTTTACCATTTTGCCTGAAACAGCAACTACTGGTCAGTCCAATCTGTTGCCCACAAAAAAGTTTGATTATTAATTTTGTGAAAAATACAGGATGGTTCATCACTTCCTTTACATCTTTTCTTCTTTCTTTCTCTCTCTCTCTCTCTCTCTCTCTCTTTTGTATGTATAAAAATATTTATCACAGTTGAGTCCTAATCACAGTTCTCCTCTATTACAGAGAGGCTGGCCAAGGAAGACCTGGATTGACTAACTCTATGACTTCTTAAGTAGAAAAGTTGACCACGTCTATTTCAATTTTTGCCCGGTCTGGTATCAGAAAATTTTGCCCTCTAAAAGTAAAAAAGATGAGGAAGGTAGATCGATATTTCAAGGTGTCTTCCTCTATCTTACCATTCCCTTATTTGCTAAATTGTTTATTGTATCTCCAACATGTTGGAATGTTCTTTTTCCCTGTCCAATCAAGTTGTAAACTCAAGATATGATTCATTTCTGAGAGTAGGTTCAGGTCCACCTTAGCATATACAGTGACAAAATTTGATTTGTTTTTATAAACATAGTTGTAAGAAAAAAAAAAACACCTAACTTTGGAGGAACTATAAACAAAGGAAGGACAAAAGAGAGGATGAGAAGAATTAAAATTTAAACTCCATTCCTTGATTTGGCTTTAATACTTTGGATGAAGAAATCTCTTGCCCCATGTTAAATAGTCACCAAAACACTCATGCCACTTCACTTATACAATGGAGTAATGCTAGGGGATGCTTGTTCATGCATGCAAAAAGTTCCTCTTGTGACATGGCAAGAAGGGATCTACGTGACTTGCGAGAATTAGCGCAATACATGGAGGATGATTGACTAAGCTGCCAAGCCAGCACTATGTGGGCACGAGAAACTTTTCATGTGCACCGATGGGTGCTCCAAAGCATATAGCTACACAACGAGGGCATTCCCTTCTGCAAACCAAGTCTTCTTCCAAAGCTTTCTCAGTATAACAAAAGAATCATAATGAAGGCTTCATCAATAATAAATAGTTTTATTAATTACTATATACCAATAAGAAAGGAAAAAATTGAGAAAAAACAAAAGGGATGCAGAGGAATCAACTATTCATTTGCTTCAATTTATATTTCTTGGTGGAGACAGATCGAACCAAACCAAGAAGTCATTAGTTCAAGCCAAATGCTTACAGCTTGTTGAACCCATTACTCTCTGTGGTTATTCTCAGCTCAATGATGATTAAAACAATCATGACAGAAGATGCAAAAGGAAGGAAACACATTCCTTCACTTAAGACTCCTTAATCTCTATAAATTAAGAGAGACTATAACACCAGGTGACAAGATTAATTTTAGCAAATTCTCCCTAATTCTGTCCCTATTAGGTCGGATTTTTATACTTCCAAGATAAGCAGGTACTACAGCCTAGTAGTATCTTAAAAGAGTTGGTCACTTTATCAGAAGATTTTATATAGGCCATTGGCATCTCAGCAAGGAACATCAAGGAGAATACTTACATTAGTCTTCCATGAAGTTCTGTCTATTTTTCCTTCCATATCGTTTCATAATGCTCCAACAAAAATTTGACCAGTCTTTTGAACATGCCATTTCAAAGCACTTGACGGGGAAGTTGTATTGCTTTAACTCATCATGGGTCATTTTTCGAATATTAATTTTGTATTGCCTCTGTTTGACCAATAAATCCTGATTAGCCTGTTGGTGTATGGGTATTGCAGCTTAGTATGGCTGCTCCCAAGAAAAACTTGACTAAATACATAGAACTCCAAATAAATAATTGCTGACTAACCTTAACAGAAGTCCAATATAAGAAATACTAGCAATTTAAACAAGTGCAACAGAGTATGGCACAATGAAACATGCACCTTCTCTTACTCTCACATATAACAGTAGTAGAATATTTATTAAGTTAAAAAATAATCAATTGTTTGCACTTTTGAACTTCATTCATCAAAATAATATCATCAGCTTACACTATCATGGTCGATCACCAGAGAAGGTAGCATTCACCCCATCTGCCACTGCACCCATGAGAGAAACCCAAAATTCGAAAATTGAGGGTAATAAAAAATAAAAACAAAGACAATTTTTACTTCTACCTGCATTAATTTTGAGTAAAAAATTAATGATGTTTGAAGTCTAAATCACCTTGAGAACTGGTTCTCCTTTGTTAGAGACATTGGATTGCTTCATCGCTGCCATCTGTTTGATTGCCGCTCTCCCAGCTGCCGACTTCTCAAACTGCTCTTGCCTGCAATTCACCATTTGTGCCAACAGAGCCCTTCTGAAACTCGAACAACAGAAGCCCTAATCTATGCTCCAATAAATATACAAAAAACTCGATTTTTCCTTTTTTCTGAATCAATAAAAACGAGAAAAAAACACCGCGTACTTCGATTAAGCTAGCGGAATCTCAATTCAAATGTCGTAAACTAAAAATTCCATCCATGAAGGAGTGTTGGATGAGATTTAGATTAGGGATTGGAATTGCTTGCCTCCTCTGAGCGGCCTCGGCGGCTCGGTGACGGGCTTCTTGGGATTGGATGTGCTCCGCCTCCAGCCTCTCAGCCTTCGAAGGTCCGAAACACGAGCAGAACGCCATCTCTCGTTCACTCTCTCTCTCTCTCTCTCTTCTTTTTCTCCCGTCGGGGCCCGTACGTTCTCTTCCACCTCGGGACACCTGGGATTCGGGGTACAAAGATTCGCTGTAATTTTCGAGGGCACCTTCGTTGACTTTGCTGTTGCCATACATGCGCTGGCGTCTGATAATTATATACCGCAGATATTTTGTTACTTTAGGCACCCGCTGTGATTCCGAGAATAACGGCTCCTGATGATAAGCCCCGGCTTGGATGGGACAAGATAAGTTAGAGGATGACTAAATAGTCCCTCCTAATCTAAAGTAAATAAATAAAAAAGTTAAATTGAATCAAGTATGGATTAGAGTCCATTAGCAAACTAAATACACTGGATTAGGATGGAGATATTTTGGTTTTGGTTCGGCCAAGTATGGGTGAACATAAGATGGATTGGGTGCGTTGACCATTCGGACTGGTGAGATGAACAAAAATAGTCTTGCAGACTGGGCAACTTCTCACGTGACAAATGACATAGCCTCAGTAATTTAGGATTCTGCTGAAGTGGGGCGACATGGTAAAGATTGAAGCTATTGGTCATGTCTATTTCTGTTGTTTAATAGTGTGGTCTTACCAGAGAAAAACAAAGCTAGCAAAATAAATTCTTGAAGGATCTGAGCTGTACCCAAAAGAAACAAGGAAATAGGTCGAACCTATTATTGCTTAGTCTATCTTAGAATCATGCTCGATTTAAGGCTATTGAAGGGGGTTGCCTAGTCACCCAATCCACTCCTCATGCCAATGTTATGTGCAATTCATGATGGGTGATGGAATCATAGTGTACGATGCCAGTGTTGTGTCACAACAATAGCTTTTTATCATTTATCTACCATTATATAGTTTATACAAATCATCCTCATCCTTCTGCATTACATGAATGGATAGGTTTTATAAAATTCATTGGACTATCAAATCAATTGTTTTGTTGCAACAACATATACTGTAAGTTTTGTTAATGTTTTGTTATTTGAAGAAATAAGTTTTAGAAATCTACTAGCATATAACCCATATAATGCACAAGCAGGATTTTTTGTCTATTTTTGAATTATTCTTGAAATGTGATATAGTAGTGTAATAAATTATATTTAAAATATTTTGTAAGTTTGTTAAAACCATCATCGTGCCCTGATCATGATATTGTAATAATTATTACTTGAGCCATGGAGTAAATTGCATATGTATAGACTAGAATATAGATTATACTAAATTTCAAGGCCATATATGTGTTAATTAGCTTGAGTTTGAATTAAAACTAAATAATGAATATATAGTTGTTGTATATGATTTTAAAATACTTTTTTAATAAATTATAATTTATTTGCTTTATATATTTTCTTTTTGTTATATACAATTATTATATTATATTATATTAAAAAAATGAATATAAGATCTATTTATTTCAATTGTTATATAAATTCTTTTGTAATTGTTATAGTGTTTATATATCAAATTAGAAACCATTATTCTATAGCTTGCAAATGTTTGTTTACATTTTCAGTATCAATTTTCTTATCCTATTGAGTTAATTAATCATGGCTTTTACCTTATTAACGATAATATGGAATGTGGGGAGAATTAATATTTGACTTTAATTAATACATGACTTTCACCTTGTTAATGATGATATAGAGCATGAGAAGGATTTAAAATCCATTGTTAGTGTTAGTATCCACAGTATAGCCTCCATTTTGATATCTATACTGACATATAACCCTTGCAATGCATGGGTATCTTTGTTTTAAGTACATGTATTTTTATGATTTGCTATACTTGGCATTTTTTTTTTGTCAAAAAAATTCATAACCAACTTCCTTGTTGGCATTATGTATGTTGACTTGATGTCCGATAGCTGTCTAACCAGGTGTTTCCTATTGCCTTGTTGGATTCATACCATCCACTAGTCTGGTATTTCCTGTCAATTTAGTTGCATCAGAGCAGTCAGTGTCTTTCCTGTGTTCATTCCTTCAATTGTCAAATTAATTTTATCTTTGATAACTTTTGTAATGAGATGCAGGAATGAGGAAGCTGCTCCAAATCCGGGAGGTATTATTGTTGTTGCTTGGCAATAGCAAATGTCGAAATCTAAGAGTTCAAAGTGCAGGTTGCAAAGTAACAGAGCTAAATGATTTTATATCTTCTTGTCCTGTGCAATCTTTTATAGTCAGGTTGATTTTAAGAGTAGCATCATATGGCAATGTTTAAAGTTCATCTGGCTGTTTTAACTCACTGGCTTTTTAAAAAATGACAGTACCATGGATGTGGCTTCAGGAAAGTGGAACAAAATTTCGGTCTTCAGGGATTTTTTTTCTTCTACTGATATTGATGGCTTTCAGTGTATGCCATGGATCTTATCTCGATTTTTGGAAGATTTTAATAGAAGTGGTGATGACAGTGGATTAGCACAGTGCTTCCCAAGCTCTTCATTGTTATAATCTGATGGGAAGCAGGAGCTTATAACATACACATTGCATAATTGTGTTGTAGGTCATCATTTTCTAATTTGGCCAGCTTGATCAAAAGACAATTAAATGTCAATGATAAAGTAACCTGTGGTTCAGAAATTTGAACAAGAACGGAGACTCCAACTGGGTCGTCGCCTTTTGTTGACCCCAAGATTGGATGGTTTCTAATTTGTCCTGCCACTGCTGTGCATGGGATGACTTATTTCTTCCATTAGTCTGAAACAAAACTAGGCCATCAAAGGGGAGGTTAAATACATTACCTGTCTAGGTTGCTTTAGTTCAACCTTGAGACCGTGTTTGGTGGTAGAATAAATTTTGAAAGCTTATATATTATACTGCAGAGGGACAGGACTTCTACAATAGAATAGAGATTTTTGGACATTTGGGTAGAGAATAAGTATTGAATGTCATGACTGATTTGAATTTTATCATAAGGACAATTGCTCTTCTATTTTTCGGGTAGATTAAAGGATAAATAGGTGCAAAAAGATAATTAGTGCGAATAAATTTTTCCATGTGACCGTATAACTTTATTCCATGATCTTTGGCGGTATAGAGCTTGAGCTTATGGTTTATTCATATTCTCATACAGTATAACTCTTATTTCTTGGCTATTTTTTATTGTTGTTTGGTAGCAACCACAGAATAAAGCGTATTCCTAGGATTATACTGCCCGTCAAACAGGCCGTGAACTTTGAACACGGGTTACACGCCTCAGGTGTTCTAGAAACTGTTTTAGAAGCATACTAAGCTTTCCTGGTTCGCTCATCAGTCACTAATCTATCTTTAGTATCTAATTAGATCAGATTAATCATTCAAATTAAGAAGGAAAGCTCGTTGCTTTTTATTTCACCTGAGCTAGAGCCATAGAGATCTATCCATTTATTCACTAGACCCAACAGTAATTTTTTTTTCAGAGAAAAATAAGCACAAACATCCGGGCCTTGATGTAGAAGCTGTCTTGGTCACCCATGGGGATGTCAGCCATGAAGATAGGTTACCTCTCACAATAGCCATCATGTGAGCTTTCGCCACGCCACCAAAAAGTTAATCCCAAAAAGATGATAAACTTTTATCCTTTGAATCACAAAATACCTGTGGTTCTAACGGGCTTCCACATTTCAAGCTAATTTATCAAGACAAGGACTCCTAAAGTTAGCTGAACGGGGAGAGAGCAAAAGAGAGAGAGAGAGAGAGAGAGAGAGAGAGAGAGAGAACTCGGTGTTTAGTCAAGCATTGAACGGGAAACAAACATGGAACATTGTTGAACCGGAGATTGAACCCCAAAAGGTAAATAAAACCCCATTAAAAAAAAAAAAGAAAGAAAAACTAGTGGAGCTTGGAGATTGATCCGGCTCACCCTCCCTTTCCATTTCCATGGACTCTAGGTGATGATAACTCCTGCACACCCCCGACCTTCTTGGCCTGAGAAGAAGGTGCCACCCCCAAACTACTACCCAATCTCTTATCAGTTGGCCTCCTCCCATAGTCTTTCTTCTTCATAGATCTCCTGGCATTCCCACTTCCTTCCTTCATGGTGGGTAGCAGATACCACACTATAGCAGTGCAACATATGGCAAACACCCTTCCAAACATCACCAAGCAAATCAATATCAACACCATCACCAGAGGCCAATAATAACTAGGCCTCCACCTCCAAGGCACAACCTCACCCTCCTTAACACCCCAAGAGAAGTACTTCCTCGTCTCCCTCTCCGATATCGATTCCACTGGCTTCGCAACTTCCTTAGCGTCGACAGATCCAACCAGAGGAGCCGACTCCTTGACGACGTCTGAATTGTTCTGGGGCTTTCTCTTCTCTTCCTTCGCACCTTCCCTTAGCTTCACAATGATTGGGATCCAGTCTTGTGAATTTGAATACATGAAGCGCACCATCGAGACGCCCTGCGTACCTGCTTTCGCCATGATTTTCTCCCTCCTGGCCTCGAGCTCGGCGAGCACGGTCGAGAACTTGTCGAGCCCCCTCGTCGAGTATGGATTCTTGTTGGCCTTCCTCTTAGATCCCTTAGGCGACCCCGGAGCTGAAGTTGGTAGCCATGGGTCCTCGTCGTTGCGCTTGAAGCTTCCAGTCCCACAGAACATAGCTCGGCTGTATCATATGAATCTCAAGAAATTCCTGAGTTCTAACTGGTTTGCGAAGAATATATATATATAAGGAGCTCCCATCTTTCCTTTCATCCCTGTCTGAACAAGACTTCGCTTAAAGCCGTTCTTTTTTTTTTTTTTGATAACGAGATACCTGTGCACGTCAAAGAAGCTTCTATAATTAATACTTCCTTGCAGTTTGACTTGGTGGGGTGATGGGCTGCGTAACTTGGAAGAGACGCCACTCCCTCCGTAGCCGGCGGGATGAATAGAATGATGGATTGGATCGTCTTCTATACAGTGGAACAATTTGGAGAGTTTCGGTGGAATACTAGTTCAGCTATTTTTTCGACTCTGCTTTATGGCATTTTATTTTCTGTTTTTATTGGATCACTATCAAAAAAAAAAAAAAAGGAAAAAAAGGATGCCACTCTATGCTGCACTTTGTAACGATCTCCAAACAATTCTTGTCCATGACCTAATCTTGTTATTTTTTTTTTACACCATGAGAGCTTGTGTAAGCTGCTCAGGTGTTGCATTTGGTGCATGTAACCATCTTCACCAATTTTGTAACCCCCCCCCTTCCCAAAAAGAGGGTAAGAAAAACATCTCCATCAATTCAGACCATAGTAGTTTTTATACTCATCCATTGATGATTATTTATCTGAGTAATTCTTATAATATTTAGCCCCCGTATAGTGAGCGAGACGTGTTATTTATGAGTATGCAAACATAGAACTAAGAATTTATGCCTCAAGTTCCAAATCTTGTTCTTGAAGATCTTTTTTTCTCAAGAAAATTGAAGTTTTAAATATCAATCCGTAACAAATACAAATAAGTTAATAAAATGCAAAAATATTTTTTATCGATTCTGAGTAATTCATTTATCATTGGCTTGATCAGTTAAATGATGAAGAATGCTACTAGGATCTAGATCAGTTGTGTATTTATGGTCAAATCGGCATGTCCTCTAAAGAGTGTATAAATAAAGCTAAGGTAATTGGTTAGAGGCTTGCCATGTGTTGCATGGAAAAGATATTTGAAACTGAATTGAATATTAGTTGATGTAAATTGATGAAATGGTTAAGGTTGTCATAATTATTCATAAACTTGTGGCCAATGGGTCGTTTATACAAAGACCAGGTTTGTGTGGTAACGTACAGATTTGCTTTCTTCGGTAAGTGAGTCAAGACATGATGGGTCATGTTATCAGCTTGGTTTGTTGCGTTCCCATTTGAACCTTCTAGAAGATGTATGTATCATTTTCAATGATTGAGATTTTAGATGGTATTTTTAATCAAGATTTTAAATTCAGGAGTGTTACGATTTCTCTTTTTCTCTTTTTTTTTCCTTTTTTTTCCTATTTTTCTTTTTTCTTTCTTACTTTTTTAATTCTTTTTTTTTCTTTTTAACTTCTCTTTCTTCCTTCTTTTCTTCGTTTCTCTCTTTTTTTCCTACCTTCTTTTCTTTTTTTTTTCTACTTTCTCTTTCCTTTTTCTTCATTTCTTCCATTCTTTTTTTTTCAATTTTTTTCATCTTTTCATCTTTATTTTCTTTCTTCCTCACTTATGGATGGATTTTGGAGTCTCGAAATCCATCTCGGTTCTGTTTTTTTATAGGAACATGATGGAATGGCAGGGATGCCCCTAATCCCGTCGAGGCTTAAAATTATTTTTTAATATTTATGTATGATGAGCATGGAATACAACAATCAACAAACTGGGTAGACTGAACTAATCCATATTTGAACTAAAGTAGTAGGCCAGTTAGAAAAGTAGTAGTCTTGATGGGCACTTAGAAACATTAGATCTATGCTTTTTACAATATCCAACAATAAGATAAGTTGTGACTAGCACAAAACTTTAAAAAATTTAGATATCAAAAATCTAGATGGTGCCAATACCAAGATGAGCATCTCAGTTTACCGTGGTGATATGTATATGTGGGGAAAAATTCAAACAATCAAGATGTTCCGAATCTTTGATCGATAAAATAAAACTTAAACTAGCTACTATTTTCAAATAGTATTTTTAAAATTTTTATTAAAATTTTTTAGGATGTAAAAATAGAGCTAGAAAAATCTCAACTAACACACCAATATAGTATCAAGTGATATTCCATAATATATTGTTTATACCATCCAAGATGACAAAGATTAAGATTATATACATATAGAAATATATATCTGTGTTTCATATGCATAAGACTTATAACTTGTTATGTTGGATCCATGCAATTAAGCGGATGAGCAATTAAATAATTATCCTCGTAGACCGATGCTTTAACTTTCATTCATCAAATAACTATTCTCAAATCAAGCCATGTGAACGCATTATCAATTATTATCAATTCATTTGGTTGGGCTAGGTTCTAGGACTAGGTTGAACAAATTTAGGTTGGCTTGGGCGTAAAAATAAAGCTTGGCTAAATTTTGAGTTAGCTTTGGATTAATATTTGTCTTTGTCTAGGACCGGCATGGAACTCGACTCAATTCGAGACCTAAAACCTGAACTTAGCCTGATTGTTAAGGCCGATGTAACCTAAACTTTTAAGCTAACCCAAATCAGACATCAAATTCAACCTAATTCACCTAACAATCCCCGAATAAACCTGACCCTTGCCTCTCCACCCCTCCCGTTATCTTACCATTCATGCATGGCAGTCCCCAAATGGCCCCTAGACCTTTCGGCTATGCCTTTCTCTCTCGCTCTCTCTCACTCACATTCTCTCTCCCTCACTCTAAGACTCCATGTCGTTACATTAGCTACTAGATGTTGTGGTGTAGAACTGATCACGGGAGAGGTGGCTGCAGCGGTGACGATGAGTAGATGTAGATCCGATCACAGGAGAGGTGGCTGTAGCGGTAATGATTTGCTCTTGGGATGACTGTCGTGGCTTTAAAATAGGAAACAGAGGAAGAGGGAGGATGAACAGGAGGAGAAGAAGAGAGGAAGAGCAGCAGAGAGAAGGAGAAGAGGGAGAAGAAGAGAGGAGGAAAAGAGAGACAGAAAGGGAGGAAGAGAGACGGGAGGCAGGGAGGTGGGGGAGGAAATCTTTAATCACCCTAATCATGAAAATAGTCTCCTATATATAGGGCCCAAATAAACAAAATTAACTTAACACCCCCTTACATAAAAATAATTCCTAATAAACTCAAAAATAACACAGATAAGCCCTAAAATGCAAACAAGCCCAGAAATAAAATAAAATAAATATGCAAATAAGATGGTAGACTAGGCAGGAAAATAATCAGCTTCGATATCCTCATCAACTCCTCCTGGGTAAGAAGAACTCGACCCCATCGAGTGCAGGTCTGGCCATCTGTCGTACTGCTCCAGAAGGTCAGGATCAAGGCGCTGCAACTCAGCTCGCGAAATCCACGTCACATTCGATTCGGGTCGACCTTTTCACCAAACAAGGTAACGTTGGTAACTTTCTCTCCTAGTAGATATAACTTTCTCATCTAATATATATTCTATGTATTTTCCGCGTGCATGAAACTTTGGAGGTGGAGGCTCAATAGCAAGCAATGGGTCAAGATGATCAACAAAGACGAGTGTATCAACAAAAAGGTCAGAAGGAATGAATGTTGACTTTTTGTATGGGACTAAATCTTCAATATTAAATGTCGCACTAATCCCAT
>JAOXJJ010000534.1:36901-47015 GCA_025769935.1 Phoenix roebelenii
ACACCGAGATGGACGTCTTATCTACCCAAGCTACCTTATATGGGTTGGGATGAGGGGTAGATTTCAGGCCGAGGCAGGATACAACTCTGGAAGCAATAACGTTGATGCAACTTCCGCTATTAAGTAAGATTCTGCACGTTTTACCATTGATCTTAATGAGTGTGTAAAATAGGAAGGTCCTACGCCAATCTTGTTCGATCTTAGTCTGAGCTAGAGTACACCTAACCACATGAAGCCTAGGATTTGGATCATTTCGATCAGTGGGCTTCTTTTAGGGTTCAGCCTGGATAAACTCTAATCCGGTTTGTTTGTCTCCAAAGTCTTCTACAAAATCCTCAAGATTTGGTTCATAGACTTCTTCGACATATTCAGTCTTCTGGGTTCCAGCTTCAAGTTCAGTCATTAGATAGGTCTTGGCATTACATTGGGACGCTATATGCTCAAATTTTTGGCACCTGAAATATTGAATTTGGCTTCTAGAAGGAGGGTTGGAACTTAGTATGCCTTTTTCTTTATTATTTGACGGGTTCTAGACAGGCATCGGGAATGTCCTAATCGGTACTTGGCTAGAACCGGGTTGGTTAGGAGGATTGGAAAGTGGTCTGGATTGCAGAAGATAATTTTGACTAGATCGGGCTCCTAGAGCCATGGGTCGGAGGTCGGTATGCCTCACTACAGGGATCCGTAAGAAACTATTCACATCTTGAGCCAACTGGTATGGTTGGCCAGGGGTGGTAATCTCTCGGAGGATTAACTCTTTCTGGATCTCCTCGTGGAGTCCTATCCGAAACCTAGAGAGAGTAACAGTCTCCTCTTCGATTACACCGCACCTCATATGAAACTCCTCAAATCGTGCAATGTAATCGGCAACGGTTGATGTCCCTTGTGTTAGTCTCTGCCACCTATCCATAAAGCGTTGTCGGTAAGAGAATAGCAGATACTTCTCATTCAGCTTTTCTTTCATGTCCTCCAGGTAGTGATATGAGAAAGCCTTTAGGTCTCACGCATATGTTCAACATTATGTCAATACCAGTGAGTTTGCCCAATAAGCTTCATTTTAGCAAATCTTACTTTTCTATCGTCAGTCATTTCATACCACTCAAAATAATTATCCATGGCTGCTCTCCAATCAAGATACACGTTTGGCTCTAGTTGACCAGTAAAGATGGGGGCATCTACTCTTACGATACGAAGTAGTCGTTCGTCAAGATCGCACTGGTGATCAGGAGGATGTTGGTTCCTAGAGGGATGGGGAAGACCTTCAGGTGGCATGGCCAAACCAAACTCAGGGTAGGCTGCGATTGGGGTTGACGGTTCAGGAGTCTTAGGGTGTTGCAATAGAGCACGGATCTCTTGCTTGAATTCTTCATGGTCAGCTTGTAAGGCAACGATTTGTTCCACGAAATCTTGCAAAACTCTGGAATCCATTATGGCTAAAGGGGTCTTAGAATGAGTGAGGAGGTACTTCCTACCGCTACGGGTTGGCATGCAAGGACTACACTAATTGAAGGTATGACATGCAATGCTATCAATGATCCTAACTGACCAACTGTGATGCAGGGCAACCTACTAATGCAACCTACTATGAATTAGGTAATCAGCAAATTTTGTGTAAAATTAAATGTTACCAATTTGTATTTCGGTTATTTCATAATTAAAGTATGAAATTAGTCAGTGTAAGAAGTTAGGTTGTAAGCACGTATTACGGTCGTTCTAATCCTAAAGTCATTTGATCGATGGATGTTGAGAAATATTCTGTCGCTATGGTGTGCTAATTTAATATCTAGATTTAAATGGGGAGTAGGATGGGTGTGGTCGTAGTTGTTCTAGATCTTGAAGTTTGACAGAAAAGTAAGTTTGCAAAATAAGACTGTCATGCAAGAGAACTAGAACATAATTCGATAAACAAGCCCAAAGAAAGAAGAACCTATCACCTGTGGTGGATGCAGTCAACCGGAAGCGTCCATTGTAGAGTCTTGAGCATGAAGTTGGCGTCGAGCGAAGCTAGCTAGAGCTGTGGACCTGGATCTGCAGCACAAGGGGCTCTTGAGCTTCTGGATGGACTGAAGAATGCACCGTATTGGGCCTGAACAGGGCCTGCGGCCTATTGGGCTTGGGCCACGCTCAAGTAACGGCGCACGGACTGGACCAAGAGGGAATTGGGCTAGCTGCCTGCGGAAGATGAGCTGGGGTCGAGTCGGTCGGCTAGGAGGTGGCCTGATGCCACCTCTCAGCTGGCACACGGGGGAAAAGGGGTATGTGTCCCCAAATCGTAGGTGAGAGGAGAGAACTGGATGGGAGCAGCTCGAACGAAGGGTTCGGCGACGGGCGCTGCAGGCGGTCCGCTCGGAGGTGACGCTCGAGGGACGGCTTAGACGAGGGCTCGGCGGAGAGAAGAAGAGGCCCATCCGGTGGGAGGCGAGGGCTCGAAGGTGGGGGGGCACTCAGGTGGTAGAACTCGGGTGGTAGAGACGACGACGGCCATGGCTTGGGGAAGACGAAGGGGCAGCAAGGAAAGGAGGTGGCCGCGGTGCTGCAGCCAGCCATGGGGAAGGAGATGCTCGGCAACGGCGAAGGCGATGTGGCGGCAGGGCGGCGTGGAGCGGTGGCGCTTGGGTGGTGACGGCGGACGAGAGCGGAGGCGGTGACAACGAAATCGGTGGTGGGCGACGACGTTCACAAAGGGTGGGCGGTGCGGTGGAAGAAGAAGCGGCGGCCGATCGGGACGATGAATAGAGGTAAGGGTTTTCCTCTTTTTTTTTGTTCTTTCTTTTTTTTTGAACCTTTATGGGTTCGGATTATCGGGTTCGGATTTTCGGTTGCAACCCGCTCCGATACCCGTTATATCTAGCACGTGCAGATCATGCGCACGTTTTTTTTTTGGATTTTGGACTCGGGCTACTGGGTTGTGGGTAATGGGTTTAGAACTTACCCATTACCTTGACTTCGTCTTCAACCTTCCGACCGATTCGGAAGGATGAGCCAGTCTCCTTGGCGGTAGCTGCGGAATGGCCGAAGGGGATGGTGACGGAGCTCGAGGTCGTGGCTCTGTGGTCGACGGCGACAGGCTGTGGCCGATCACGGTGGCGGATGGCCCCTTCCTGTGTGCGGTGGCCGGTGGCTGCTACGGCAGGTCCGAGAGACAGCCTAAAAAAGAGAGGCGATGCTCCTTCTCTTTTTGACAACGCGAGTTGCGCGTGGCCCATCAACACGCTCCAGCGTTCGTGGTGCTTGGGGTACAGCGTAGATCTCATGCGCCCACCGGAATCCTGAAATCCGACGCTGCTCCACCATACATCAGGGTGACGCTCCTGTGGGCCGGCGTTCTTCGGCAAAACTCAGTGGTGCAGCAACGTTGTGAGGCAGTTCGGGCGGTGCTGGTGGCGACTGATGGCAGCGGAGGCTCACGTGCGATGATGGGGAAGAACCAGCCAATGAAGAACAGTTCCTTTTTTTGTTTTGTTTTGGAGTACTGGTTCACTGCAGCTCAGAGGAGAAGATGGTTTTGGCAACAGAGGCAAAACCAGGAGCTCTGATACCAAGTTGGTGTAGAACCGGTCACGGGAGAGATGGCTGCAGTGGTGACGATGAGTTGATGTAGATCCGGTCACAGGAGAGGTGGCTGCAGGGGTGATGATTCGCTCTTGGGATGACTGTCGTGGCTTTAAAATAGGAAACAGAGGAAGAGGGAAGACGAATAGGAGGAGAAGAAGAGAGGAAGAGCAGCAGAGAGGAGGAGAAGATGGAGAAGAAGAGAGGAGGAAAAGAGAGACGGGAAGGGAGGAAGAGAGACATGAGGTAGGGAGGTGGTGGAGGAAACTTTTAATCCTTCATTAAAATAACACAGATAAGTCCTAAAATGCAAACAAGCCCAGAAATAAAATAAAATAAATATGTAAATAAGATGGTGGACTAGGCGGAGAAATAATCAGCTCCGATGTCCCCATCATGTTGGAATGAAGCCATAGAAGAGATCGAGCACAGCTTATCTATTGTTTTTGGCAATGGAGAGGGCCTAGATTTGGCATTGAAGCATGGAGAAGAGGCTCGAATCTAGATCTAGGTCAGTCAAATTGGACTTTCAGTCAAGCTTGGGATGGGCTTGGATCGATATTTTGAAAAAAATTCAAGCCTTAGCCTGGCTCCATCCCTAAGTTAATAGTACTTAGGCCCCGTTTGGAAGAGCTATTGCTAGTAGAGCTTTTGGAAATAGAGCTTTCTCAAATAGAGCTTTATAAAAAGTTGTTTGCTGTTTGGTAACTACATTTTCAAAGTGTCATGCCACTTTAACATGCCTTTGGTAAACAAACTAAAAAAGTAACAAAATGACCATAAGCAACATTATATAGTATTATAAAACAAAGCATAATAAAATATAATATGTATTAATACATAAATATATGATATAGTATAATATTACTGTAATGCAATATATTATTATTATAATATAGTAATATAATATTGTATACTATAACATAATAATTTAATATAATATTAAATTATTTAACATTATATATCAATATATTATGATATAATGTAATATAATATTATATTTATAGTATAATTCAATAATAAAGATATAAAATATTATAATTATTAGCATAAATTAATTTTTCATAATATAACAAATTTTCTAGTTATGTGATAAAATTGGTTAAACAATTATTAAAATGACATTTTGTGTAATTGTTATATTTTATTATGAGTATTTTGGTAAAAAAATAGCTTTCCGACCGGGCCTAAAAGTGCTTTTCCGGAAAGCTCCAAAATGGAGCTTCTTTCAAAAAGCAGTTTTCAGCTTTTCGAAAAAGTTAAAACAACCTTCCGAAATTTTTACCAAATACTCTTCTTTATTTTTTAACACTCCAAAAGCTCTCCCAAACGAGGCCTTAATCCGTAGTGAACAAATTTTTGTATCAAGTATTGGTCAACTATTACCCCATAAGTTATAGTCATAGATATTTAATTGCTAATTATACTAAGGTACTAGAATTGCAGCCTAAGAATGAGTGTGGGGCCAGCTCTAAGGTGTCCTTGGTTATTACTCCATGCCTAACTTGGAAGAGCAATACCACCAAGCACCACTCTATCTATTTACTGCCATATTTGTCATCCAAGGTGACAGCAACGGATTGGTGCGACCCATGTGGAGTCGGCTGAATTAATGAGCGCCATAGGCAAGTCTTTTGCATAAATATAATGGCGTCGAAATATGTAAGACCCCATATTTCCACAACTAGGCATTCTAGATGCTTAGGACACGAGACCTACATCAACCACTTACTCAGCCACACGCGCCCCTCGTTTTCGCGTGGATCCCACACAAAGTCTCACAGATTTTGTTTTTCGCGGCCTTGAGCCATGGAAATACCACACTTTGTTTGACGTCATGCGTGCCCAAAATCTCCGGAACGGCATCCTAGGCAGTAGACCTTGGACTAGCCCCTTTGGGGGTTGGGCGCAATACAAAAAGAAGAGAAATATTGGACATGAATGCAAAAGTAGAGTATGACACTATTCCTATCTTCAAGATTTGCAGCGTGCTTGGACCATTGAGGAAGGTGGAATTCTCTCAAGGTATTTCCTCTCTGGAACCTTAAGATCTGATGGAAGATATCTCGGACTGGTTCCTCTTTCGAGATGGTTTGGTTTTCTATTCATCCTTGGCACCGACAGCATCAATCTATTACTGCTGATCTTTGGATTATTGACGCGAGCTTATGTTAGATGGATCTTGTATTTAGTCTTTCTTACAGTTAGAAATGTTTTTGATGTCATCTTCATGTAGACTTTTGGAATTGCACATAGCTTAACGATGTCATGGCAACCTATTTGCGCCCCTTTCTCAATGAATGATGATTAATGTTGACCGATGGTATTCTAAAATTTAATTTCCACATATTTTTGGTTTAATTCAACTCATGACTCTGGGTATATGGCATCATTAATTTGATTCCTTTTTAGATTTTCCGAGTACTTTCAAATTTAATTTAATTTCCACCATATTTCCACATATGCTTGCAAATGCAGCCCCATTATGTCATCGGACTTTTACTAATGTAGCTTCCAAAATATTTACCAATTGGGATTGGTCATGTGGTTAGGGTTAGATGGGGTGGGTACAGTTTCTAGATGTGATTCATGAGAAATTAGGCAAGTCGTCCAACACATCAACATCATTAAAGTAGGTAAAGGACCGGCGCTTCACAACATTTTACTTTTGCTTTCTTCTCCTCTCTTTTTTGGGGGGAGCATGTTAAGTCTTGTTTGTATAGTTGATCAATTTCCTATGATTCATGAGAAATTAGGCAAGTCATCAAACACATCAACATAGTGAAAGTGGGTAAAGGACCGGCATTTTATAGCATTTTAGTTTTGCTTTCTTTTTTATTATTATTATGTTTTTGGAGCATGTTTAGTCTTGTATATATTGTTGATCGATTTCCTTTCAATTTAAGCTTTTAGAGTAAACTGGTTAGTTAACATGATGTGAGAACTAAGTTTGATGGGGATCATGCACTTAAATATTTTTAAAGTTAATTATTTATTTAATTTAGTCGATCATCATGGTCCTAGTCTATAGAACATGCATGATCCGGACTAATGTGAACACAAAGAAATTTAGATCTCAACTGACAATAGAACTTAAAGAGTTGCAGCTATACTTTTTATTGCTTATGGTAAATTTGAATTGGCCATTTATAAAATGGGTCCCTTTTTGTAGGACGAGAAACATAATTTGAGTAAAAATTCTAATGCAAGTTGTCCAAAGAGTTGCATTGAATGCTTGATAGGTATTATACCCTTGCACAATACCTTATCACCAAGGAACCTTTGAATGTAAAATCTAATTGTGTTTGCAAACCAATCTAGAATCAACTTAATCCCATTTGACAAGGTAAGAAACTTGGCTATTTGATGCAGGAGCATGAGCCCAAGCCTGAGGGCGTGTGTGGAGATTGAGTCCCTTCCTTAGGTAAGCACCAGATCATATTGTGTCCACAAAGTTCTAGCACTGAATTACAGTAGGTTCAAAATTTTCAGCACCTAGTTATATTGGGTTCAAGTGTTTCAATGCTTAATTACATTGAGTCCTAGTGGCGTTGAAGAGTCCTAATTTATTTGAAGTCTTTGTAATGAGTCCATGTGTCATGTGAAAGAGTTCTAGCTGATTTGGACTCTTAGTCATATATCAATTAAAGAGTCCAAGTTAATTAGAAGTCTTGAATTAGAGAGTTGGGTCCAACATTGCGCGTGTCCAATATTAAATTGAGTCCATGTAAGGATTGGGTCAAGTCACATTAGGTTTAGTTGTTCCAACGCCTAATTTAATTGAGTCTATGGTGTTGAAGAGTCTTTGATTGATTAGGAGTTGGCTGATTTGTTTCATGTGGCATTTGAGAAAGAGTCCTAGTTGATTTGGAATCTCTTCCATGCGCCATAAGGAGTCCTGGTCCTATCAGGAGTCTAGTTTAAATTTGGTTGAATGAGTCGATTATTTGAATTAAATTTAAAAAAGTTACTGTTGATGTAGGAGTCCTAATTAGAAAAAAAGTTCTTTAAATTTCAAATTGTAAGCATCCAAGTTCATCCAACCTCTTACTCTATAAATATAGAAAGTTGAAGAATAAATTTCAGATTAGATTGTTTTGAGAATATTCTAAGTGTTCACGTAAAAGAAGTAATTTCTTTTTTTGTTGGTGCGGCACCAAGAGAGATTAAAGGGATCTTGGTGAGATGCCATCCTCCTTTCACGCTCACCCTTTGCTCACGCTAAAGCCATCTAGAGTCCTTCTTCCAATAGGACTTCTCATCCCTTCATGTCCTCAAGCTTCTCATGTCCAAACCCAACTCATCTTTGGGTACAAACCAACTCCATCTGCCTCTAACCTAATTCTAGCACCTTTCCAAATTTCAGCCGCCATCCCTTGACCCAATTGGCATCAATTAGCCATCTTCCCATCTCCTTCTTTCTCTCTTCTCCTTTCAAAAACCCTAGCCGCCATTGCCAAAGGGAAAAAAAAAAGAAGGAAAAAGTTTCAACCATCAACAACAACAACAAAAAAAATCCAGCAATACTCATCCCCGACTGCATCACTATTGGTTGACTTATGAATAGAGGAATTGCTTGCACAAATACAAAAAAAACTACTATTTTCAATCATGTGCAAAATGAAAGCATTTCTAATTAGGTTGCATGAATACCTATTGTGGTTCAAATTCGGCCCATTTTGCCTTCTATCAATACCTACTACCACCGGTGTGAAACTAGTACAAGTGGGACATCTTAAACACATGCTTGAAAGATTGATAGGACTCTTCATGCAAACATGGTAAGACCATTTAGCAACCACTGCATGTGTGAATCTTTCATGCGACCGCTACTAAGCATTTGGACAACTACCAAGCACTTATCGATCGAAGCCTAATCTCAAGAGGTCATGTTTGTTAGAACATTCTACGTTTAATGCTTGGTTAGACCATCTTAAAATCAATGCAGCATAGGCTGCATATAGATAATGGATTAATAATGTCATGCCTTTGTTCATCATGTGGTTTTTGGATGATCAAGCCGCTCCACAACAATTGGACCTAACCTGCTCCATATATTTGTAAAATTAAATCCTTTAGGGCAACTGCTATGCACACTTGAAAAATTTATAAAACCGACAAATGCTGAATTGGCAGTTTCTTATTGAACTAACTACTATGTGGCAACATATCTCATGAGTTGCACCAATCCTCTTATACCACATGGCATGTGATTGATTTGTGCGCATGTAAATGGAGCTCCATAGCATTACTCATTTGTACATACATTGCGATTACATGGTCCCTTGCTCAGGAGTGCATAGGCCATTGACTTATTACCACTGTGCTTGATATCTTTCTGGACATAAAAACATAGACATAGATCTTTCATGGGCCTTATTGTCACACCTAATGTCTAGGTCCCCAATGTAGTTCATGTTCAATGTGCAAAACCAAAGAAATTTCTGTAGCAAGACCTTCATTCTTGTTACAGTGACCTTGCATCATTTTCACATGAAAACTTCTGTGCAATCAGATTGTTGGTCTGCTTACTTTGGCGGCCATAACAAAAATAAGAAAAAAAACAAGAAGAAGAAGAAGAAGAAGAAAGAACCAGCAACCACCACCTTCTACTCCATTTGCTTTTCCTTATCTGATAGTGGAATTTTCTCATAAGAAGTGGTACTTAGGAGAAAAATTCTTTGATGCCTTGGTGCAAAGTTGGCCTAGCTTTTGTCCCACAACCCAATTATATAATGCACTTGTCAAACCATCACTTGCACCATCGTAGAATTTTGTCGATCCAAATACGTAAGAAGTTTTTGGTGTTTTTTTTCTTTTCAAATATGGTATTTCAAAAAGAAAATGTTTCATTTAATATTTAAACAAAAATAAAGTAAAGATTGACATCTTAGTTCTATTGATACTGCTCAAAGTTATGTTGTTTTCGAAATTTAGTTCCTTGTTTTATTTGGGAGTCGGATGATAGAATTTAGACTGACTACTGAGTTGCCGTGACATGGACCCATTCTTGTTGGCCCAAAGAAGACCTTCGGGCAAACCCACTTACAAACCAACCAAATCTGGTTCTGCTTCTTCCCTCCTTTGGGCTGACCCCAGCGGGGAAACTGGATTGTGAACTTTTGGCCAGAACATGCCCTAAAGCCGAATGCCCCATTTGGGGGAGCTTTTGGAGGGCCAAAAAGCATTTTCTGATCCTTCAAGTTACTTTTAGATGAAATAGGAATGTTTGGTAAAAATTTCAGAAAGCTGTTTTAACTTTTTCAGAAAGCTAAAAATAATTTTTGGAAGAAGCTCTATTATGGAGCTTTCCGAAAAAGCACTTTTAGGCTCAGTCAGAAAGCCATTTTTTTTGCCAAAATATCTCTGCTAAAATATAACAATTACCCAAAATGTCCCTTTAATAATTGTTTAACCAATTTTATCACCTAGCTAGAAAATTTGTTATATTATGAAAAATTAATTTACACCAATAATATTAATATTTTATATCTTTATTATTGCATTATACTATAAATATAATATTATATTATAATACATTGATCTATTATGTTAAATAATT
>JAOXJJ010000534.1:47096-68060 GCA_025769935.1 Phoenix roebelenii
ATTACAGTAATATTATACTATATCATATATTTATGTATTAATACATATTATATTTTATTATGCTCTATTGTATAATATTATGCAATGTCATTTATGATTATTTTGTCGTACCAAAATTATTTTGTTAGTTTGTTTACCAAATACATGGTAAAGTGCCACAGCACTTACGAAACAATAAACACTACTTCCGAAAGCTCTACTTCTAAAAGCTCTACTGCCAATCGCTCCCTCAAACGGGGCCGAAGCTAGACGAAGGCTTCCACTTTCTTGGGTTTTCCTATGGTTTGTGATAACAAATCCCGCACTAAGCTCGCACTCAAGTTTCTTCTCTTTCGAATGCATTGGTCTCTTTTATGTGGCTGCTGCATCATGGTTGTTGATTGAATGCGTGCACCCCACTTGAAAGCCTATATAGTTTTATACCAGTGAGTTGCCAAAACTTCTAACGAGACCTTGCCGACATGGTTCGTTCCATGCTTGATTGGGAGGAGAAGGATAAAATTAATCACCGAATTCGGAGCACCAAATCCTGGTTTGATGTGTTGAGTTATCTTAAAAATGTTATTTATGGTAAATCTACTTCACTACAAAGATTTTTGATACATGATATAATATTTGTGAGGATCTAACGATGAAACCAAATTTCAAATTCTGCAACTAAAGAAAGGATACTCCGAATTGAACAAGAGGGAGTGTGTAGAGTTAATCTCGAGCTAAATCATTTCCTTCTCTTTTCATTTATTTATTACTTTGATGAAGAATAAAGGGAGGGGTGACCATCCAAGATCCGCGTTAAATATTGTAGCTCGAAAACGGTTGGTAGGTGATAGCTCTCGCAACTTCTACCACCAACCAAGGCAAGAAAACAATAAGAATAGTGGAGACACAAGGTCTAAATCCAAGTAACCGACTCTTTAGCTGGCGCTTGGTGGCCGGTGGAAGCAGCAACATATTGATCATGAATGAGACAGCACCAACTACCAACCGAGCCCACTTCTCATTAAGGTCGGCTCGAGTAGGACTGAAGTTTAGGGATGCCAGTGGATCGAGTATGAACCGAAATGGCTCATACTTACCTCAGAGCGAGGTGGGGCAGCTAGAGTGACGGGATGAAATGGGCAGAGTTTAGCAAATTGAGTTGGATGGATTGGATCGGGTTAATTTTTTTACATACAATTCAATCTTTTTATCTTGGAGAGAGAATTTGTGAAGAGTGATATAAATTCGGATCGAATTCGGAGCAGATTTTACCGTTATCCATACCTATTCCAAATCCACTATGGCTTAGGTAAAACCTATCACATTCATCTGATAGGATGAAGAAAATTGTCACCTAGTGCCGCTGAGGACCGGCTTGACCCAAGCACCGAGCAGAAGAGATACTGGAGAGATCGATGGTGAATTGCTTGGGTCGTATGAGGCCTTGATTTGCAGTATGCCTGGAGTTTTGGTTTGCGATTGAGCTCCAACCTAAAACAACAAAAATAAAGAAATTCTTTTGTCGGAGTGTATCCGGTGGAGATTCTTCGATCCATAAGTCAATACGATACTCAGAGAACAAAGAAAGCTCTTGGTGGGTGATAACGTAATAGTCTATGAGAGCATCAAAGCACTTATATGTAAGATCACTCAGAGAGTAGATTGTATAAGCAAAAGCAAATGTCTATTGCCCAAGAATTCAGGCATGTAGGTCGGCTGTGATCGTCAGATCTCCTAATGCCTCGTGAATCAGACGTAGGCATTTTGCACGTATATCATACCCTGCTCGTCTCACTGGCGTGATTTTATAAACTACTTGAGATTACAGCTTGGAAGCGTCGCCAACTATAAGGGTTTTTGAAATTTGAAGAGTCATCCACGCACTATTAGACTTGTTATGTGCCGGACTCTGATCGTCGATTTAGAGGCTTCGTGGTAGACTTTGGTAAGCCGGCTCTTTATATGGATTGTGGTCGGTTTCTGAGGCAGGTCACCACTTTTGCTGAAGCTAAACCATTGGAGCCGTAGCTGATTATCATAATTCTCAGGATAAGATATGACGCACCATGCAATGAGTGGTTTCTTTTTTGGCACCGTGGAGGTCCATCGGAAGAATGGCTCTGATCATCTCGTGCTCTATCGTGGACCTCGTGCTCGGTCCCTTGAGTGGCCGACACCACGGCGAAAATTTTGCTTCCTCCGGTTGGGCTTTTGGATGCCTCCGTTCCCGCCGTCAGCATCCAGTTCTCTAACTTGTTCGGACCTCAGGAGAAGAGTTTCAAATAAGAAGCAAGGTTACCAAGCCAAAGTATATATTTATCAAGCATGGCGAAATGCAGGATCTATCCTTGGGCTCTGTCTTTTTAGTGAGAAAGAAGAAAAATGTTGGAACAATTTA
Organism: Phoenix roebelenii; assembly: GCA_025769935.1. Lineage (NCBI taxonomy): Eukaryota > Viridiplantae > Streptophyta > Magnoliopsida > Arecales > Arecaceae > Phoenix > Phoenix roebelenii. The sequence continues at coordinate 49,474 of JAOXJJ010000534.1, forward strand.
ATTTTTAATTATTTGAGACTAGACAGAAAATTTAAGAAGAAAAATCAAAGAATAAATAGAGGGTCAAAAATTTCTTTGTCAACTCCAAAACTTTTCTTCTCCCAAAAAATGATAATTTTGAGGAAAAAGATGGCAAGTAGATAGATAAATGATTCAAGATAAACATATTTTATTTATTTTCGTATACCTTTCTTAGGCTAAATATGAGATTTTTTTTTTCTTTTCTTTTGCTCTATCTCTCTCTCTCTCTCCGCTTTTTATTTTTTAATACTGGTTTCTTTTTTTTTATTTATTTCTTTAGAATAAGGACCCATCCTTAAATATGCAATTAGAGTTTCCGAAAAAAATATAACCATGCTTTGATCTTAAAGTCACGTCCATCACATCGTGCTTGTCTTGTCTTTTTTTATTTTTTGTTAAAATTGTCTTGTCCTTGTCTGCTGGTTAGGGCTTCATGAGGTTTAGTTAGCAGTAGAGAAATATCTGTGCGTCTTACAGTAAATGTTAGCTAGAGTCAAACAAGCTTTTTTTTTTTTTTTTGCTGGTGTTAATAAATACAAGTTACTTCAACTTTCATCAGCCTACAGACCTAAGAGCACATTTAGATCATTAGTTCAGTACAATAAGTATACTGGCTTAACGACGCCACACCACTTATGCATCTATAACTGAGAGTTTTTCATTAGAAATAAACCAATCAAAAGTGTGCAATATGAAGCAGCACCAATCATTAGGCTATAGCTCTATTGGTTAATCAATAAATTTGAGGGGTTTTTTTTTGGTGTGTGTGTGTGTGTGTGTGTGTGTGTGTGGAGTAAGAATTATGTTAGGAAAAACCTTTAGTTTAAGTAATAGCGATGATATATATGTCTTGAAAATCTTGTACGATTTATTCTAGTTGACAATATAAGATAAGCCCTACAGATTAAAAGCAAAGATTTTATATTTCTCGAAATAAGAAGCAAAAGTTTTTTATAATTATTTTACATTGATATTTTGTAAGCAAAATGGATGTTGATTGTAGAGTTAGGATGCTAGAAAATTCATGATGTATTATATAAATGAAAATATACCTAATTTATCATGATCTACATATTACTAGAAGAATTTTTTTGGGGCCATAGTTAGTGGTTATAGATACTCCTAAATTGCAAAACAAATCAAATCAAATTTTAGTATTGCATCATCAAGATTTGTTCATTATGTCATGATGTTTGGACATACGAGTAAAGTGCAAAGCATTTTATTTTGATTTCTAGTGCCATATTGAATTTCACTAATTATGATTGAAGATGTGAATTCTCAGCACCATTATTGCTGTCAACTAATAATATTTTCTCTTATCATACTATTGATTGTATTTCTAATGGTGTGGCCTTAGAATGATAGCACAAAGGAAAATATCAATGCATTGAAAGAAAATAAGGGGGGAAAAACTTGAACCTTGTGACTCATAATGACAACTTGATTAGCATGAATTTTGTCTACATTTGTTAGAAAGTACAGTGAAAATGGTGACGGTAATTTTAGAGGCTAGCATTACTACACTCATTTGCTTACTTAAGAACATCCTTGCATACACAAAATTAGCTAATTAGACCCTCCAACTCTTATTCCTTTTTTTTTGAAAAAAAAAAAGAGGACACCCTAGTTTAAGAAGCAGAGCATCACATCTGATGATACACATATCATGGATTTGGCCAACATGTACTTGATCAAATGTGTATCAAAGGCTAATTAAAGAAGAAAAAAAGTTTAACATTATGTGTAACCTAAGTTACTTCTAGAAGGTTACTACAGATTAGAAAATAATCTTCGAGATTTGACTAAACAAGGTTGATAATGATCAGATTTAGGCCGTTTGGAAGGATTAAGTTTACTTCTACATTTATGGCTTATTCCTTTCTAAATTATTTTCCTTATTTATAGAAATCTTTTACCTTCTCAAGTGCATGGGTAGGTTGAAGGGATCCTACAACTATAAATAGAGATGACCAATAATTATAAAAGGCATTTTGAGTTGAATTAAATTTCTAGTTTTTTTCATTATTCTATGAGTTGAGTTTATTATTCTTGTTGCTTTCTTCCTCCTATTTTGTTATTCTATTACTAGAAAGATCTTCTTCCTATTTGAAAAGGGATTTTTATGTGCACTATCTTGGCATCAAATCAATTTCGATTCGTTCATTGTGTTCTACATCAATATTAGAAGCCATAGTCTTACAACATGGCTATATGCTCTGTTCTGGCCATGAGGCAATTTTTTTCCTTTACGATAATCACCACACTATGACCTACTAAAAGACTCATACGAGGGAGATGCAGACTTTGGAGTTATTTGGTCCTCCTTTGAGCATTATGATACTCCTAACTTTTCTCTCTTCTTTGGAACTCAGACTTTGCATCTCAACCTGTTTCATGAGAGAGAAGATTATTCAAGAGCTACACCTTAGAGGATCGAATAATTTTGGATAGGATAAACCGTAACCTTTGTCAAAGAAAAGTATTATTGACCTTAGTTGTGGCATGATGTGATCTAGGTCACGTATTGCTATGCTTCTTTGCCTATCACCATAGCTTCATGAATTGAAGTGAGCATATTCTTAGTTTTTAGCTTACCTAGAACACCATGGGTTTAAGCCCATATATGTAACCGGAAAAGTTTGCCCAAATGGCTCACTTCATCTTCTGCTTGAAGATGCTGAATGCTTCATATATATGTGATGAATCTATACTTCGAAGAGGTGTCGAGCCATTATAAAAAGCTATCTTGAGTTGAATTAACTTTCTAATTATCTATCTATTATTTTGTAAGTTAAGTTTATTATTCATGTTGCTTTTTTCCTTCTATCTTGATACTTCATTGTTGGGTACATCTTTTTCTGCTTTAAAGAGAGATCATCTTGTGCCCTGCCACATAATCAAGATGAACATAAATATGACCATAACTAGCATGTCTTATTTCTAATATATAGGTCAAACATATGAAATCTTGCCTATCTTTCTATCATCTACATCTAAATGTTGTGGCTATGTTCTGAATAGATTCTCGAGAAACTTTTATTGGCATCATCTTGAGCAGCTCCCTCTTTGGAGACCTTCAGGCACCAATTGTGGTTGCATTCACTCTAAGGGCTTAATTGGAGAAAATCTTAGGCATTCTTTAGTACACTATTCCCATTTTCAATTCAATAATCTCAAACATAGTATAAAGAATATGTTATTCACCTTCTTAACCTAGATACTTAACGCACTTCCCTCTATGTCTCACTGTAAAACAACTATATATTATCACAAGTATGTGATAGATCAGAAGCTTGTAAGACTACTTGATGGCCTAAAGCAATGTTGGTTGCACATCCTACCTTAAGATGTATGTATTGCATAGTATGTGTTTATGACTACTCATCTGCTTTGCATCTCAGGCATCGCAATGATAAGACTGCCATTGACACTCTTGTTGGATGATCAAATAGTTTCCCATTAACAGATGGATTTCATAGTCCTCTTTAAAGTGTTCCCTTCTCCAAATAGTTGTCCTTTTAGATAGAGAGAGAGAGAGAGAGCCGGTAGGCACGATCTACCAACTCATTACCTGAATTATTTTAGATTTAGCCAACCAACTAGGACCCATGTATCTATCATAGATGCTGCACCAATCCGACCAAGAGAGAGAAAAAGGACACACCTTTCTATAAAATTCTACCCTGTAATTACTATCATAGATACGATCGTGAGATGGTGAAAACAGAGACTACAAATAGGAAGTTACTGTTGTTAGATCCCCTATCTATCAACCAATCAACCTTACCCATGCGGTAAACTTGGGACTCTCTCTCATCATTGTATCAGCTCCCTTTTTCTATATTTGCTTCCTCTCTCCGCAATTTTCTACAACTACCTCTTGCATCCCTTTTCTCCCTTTTTCTCTCCGTCTTCCTGTCATCCCATTCCCTGTCTTCCATTTTAGCTGGCTTGTCCTCTGGGCTTTGTGGAAGGGCAAAGAAAGCCCAGCAATATAAATGAAGTACTAACGTATGGAAGAAGTGGTGGTGGAAGGATAGGAGAAGAAAAGAGGGGCTTCCCTTTTGGTGCATTCTTCTATTGTTGTTAGTCGATCCATTTAGAAAGCTCCAAAAGGGCAAGCAAACAAGAGCAATGGCATTCCAAGGGACGCAGACGAAATGCACGGCTTGCAGCAAGACGGTCTACCTGGTGGATAAGCTCACCGCCGACAACCGAATCTACCACAAGGCCTGTTTTAGATGCCACCACTGCAAGGGAACCTTGAAGGTACCTTCACACCCCCCTCTCTCTGTATCAATCTCTTAGATCTCTTGACTGATAACTGTCATGGCATTGTTTTTTTTCTTTCTTCTGGTGGACAATTGTATGATCTCTTTGAAGTTTTGGATGCTATTATCCCCATTTGATCCAATGATATCTGAATTTTTTTTTTGGCTACCTACATTTCTAGCTGCAGTCTCTGTTCAAGTATGGATTCATCGAGAAAGCTCTGTTCTTTCTTTTCTTTCTTTCTTTCTCTTTTTTTTATAGAAGAAAACCTGTTCTATGTTGTAACTGAAAATGTCTCTTTTTTCTCCTCTATTTCTGGTAGAAATATGAGGCTCTGAAGAAAAATATGGTGACAATAATTTGATACTTCTGACCTTGGATCCATCTCATTTGAAGGATTACCTCCAATTGATATGTTTTTCTAATTTACATCTTTATTTATATTCCTTTTAGGCTTTGGCTTGTTTAATATTTACTCCATCAAGTTCATCTATGGGCTGTTGTGGAACTAATGTCTCTTAGTTTTCCTCTAAGTTGTGAAGTCTAGTTTTCTGTAGCAAACCTTTTCCATGTACACTTATTTCACTAGAGATGGTACGGATGAATATAATTCTATCAATCATATACAAAAGATTAGAACCTTCAAATTGTTCATCGGATTCAATAGATCAGCCAAGAGAGGTCAAACTGAGAGGAAATCATAGAGCAAGACCAAACATCGCGGAGAAAAAGAAGATGCATATAAAGAGCACTCAATTCCTAATAAGAGTACTTCAGATCTATTTTGGCTTTTATAAGTTTCAACAGAGAAATGCTTGCATGTGGACTTCATTGACAGAGAATTGCTACAACATGCACCTACTAAGATGCATAACCAAATATGTATGAATCGCCGCATGCATTTGATTTAAACAAACTATGGAGCAAGAACCAGTATGTGCTGTCAGCTTTTATGTATTCTTCACTGACAGTTTCTTTTTGCAGCTGGGAAATTATAATTCATTCGAGGGAGTCCTCTACTGCAGGCCTCACTTTGATCAGCTCTTCAAGAGGACTGGTAGCCTGGACAAAAGCTTTGAAGGTAATCAATGTTCCAGTCATTCCCTCCAACATACTCCTTTCAATTCTGATACTCAAAATTGTCTTCAATTACCTTCTCAGGGACCCCAAAGGTTGTCAAGCCAGAAAAACCTGTTGATACTGAGGTACAGTAATCAGTCTGAAGACATTTGCAAGGTTCATGCAATTATATATCAGATATCCATTTCAAAAAACATAAATATCAGATATCTTCTGTCCGAAAAGACCCGTACAACAACAACTACAAGACCTGAAGATAGTCCTTCCAGACCCTTTCATGCTTCTCTTAATGTTTTGGTGATTTGTGGGAAGCAATGTTAGAGTCACCTTTGAGCTGAAAAAATTTCTTGACCTATCCCTAAATCTTGATTGAAGAAGTACCTGCAAGTACCTTATAAAATGTTCGTTTTTTTTTTATGTTCCTTTGAACATATATTCTCCACATTAATCTTTTGGGTGCTGCTAATCTTAATCTTGGACTTACACTGAACAGAAACCAACAGCCAACAGAGTTTCAAGTTCATTTGCAGGAACCAGAGAGAAGTGTGTTGGATGCATGAAGACAGTATATCCTATTGAGAGGGTAACAGCTTTCATTCTAATCAATACTGCTTCCTCTACGCTGGGACATCTGTCCACACACTTGCACATATTCCTCATGCATATCTGATCTTCTCATGCCACCATTGGTGCACTACTAATGGAGTATTGAGTTGAAGAATCTATGTTGTATATCGTGATTTAAATTACAAAATACCTAGAACAATCAATTGGTTTGGTAACTCGCAAGCATGAAATGGATCAAACCATTTCACATACTTCAATACTTTACATTCCTCGAAATACTTACACTCTACCTTTCTACATTGTATTGCAGGTTACGGTTAATGGGACCGCATATCACAAGAGCTGTTTCAAATGCACTCACGGAGGATGCGTGATTAGCCCTTCAAATTACATTGCTCATGAGGGAAGGCTCTACTGCAAGCACCACCACATTCAACTGTTTAAGGAGAAGGGGAACTACAGCCAGCTCGAAACTGACCAAGACAAGATGGGGAATGAGGCACCAGCCAGCGCAGGAGAATTGGTGTCATAATTCATGAAGACAGATGCAGCTATCCTATTTCTCTTTCCTGCATGTTTCTTCGTCCCGTGAAGAGCAGTGATTCGCTTAAATTTTAATGTATGGACCGTTAAAATTGTTCGGTTGTGTTTTCATTGGGCTTGTGCATGATGTTTGCTGGTTTTGAAAGAGCTCTGGACTGAATTAGTATCTGCTTGTAATGCTTCTTACTAGGTTCTCATGGAGTTTCGATACAGTTCTTTTCAGATCTGTGCTTGAGTGTGGTTCAGATATAATGTATAATTTCTAGAAACCGGAGCTACTTAGAGCTTAAATTTTTATTTGATCACTCATATTGATAGTAGGTAATTAAAGGAGAACACTGAAGCTGGGAAAATGGCAAATGTTTAGTCATTACTAGAAATATCAGAGAATTCCCTTGTTGGATATGCCTTCATAAGAGCTTGAACAAAGTGTCCGTTTTTGAATTATTTGAAATTGTTTTAGAGGATCCAATTATTACCATTCAAGAGGCCTTCCGTTGCATTATTGCCTTAGAAGGCCAGAGAAAGCATGAAATTTCAGTTGGAATTAAATGGAAGTCTTCACGAAGTGGTCTCCTCTTTTGAGTTTGGAAAGATATCCTCATAGGAGTAAAGCTTGTTAAATGAGACGAAGACATGCTTCTGCAACGCTATTTGACCACCATCGGATATGACTAACTACGAGACCGCTTTATCATGACGCAGTGAAGATGCGGTTGGAATGGATTGGACTGTCAGAACCAAAAATAAGTGAAACCAGATGGAATGGAATAAGAAGTTACAAATATTCCGTTGAAGATTAGAATTTAGATCAGTGGGAGAATGCTTAAGGATGAGTTGGACGAATGCAGCAGCTTTTTCACTCTGAGACTATCTGGTTTGAATCAGATCAAAAATTCATAGTACTACAGAAGAAAATTTGGAATGAGAATAAGAAGCAGCTTGGCGCATCTTTCTCCTATCTGGAAGCACATCTGCAAAGATCTTTCGCAATTTTGGAATTGCACTACCTTCAAGCTTGGTGATGGACGACACATTTCGACTCTGGAAAGACTCATGGATAGATACTAGTACCATTTCTCTCTTATTCAACGATCTTTACTCCAGAGCTGAAAAATCTAATGTTTTGGTTGCAAACCGACGAGAATTGCAGCTACCCTTATATGAAAGCTTACCCAGAATGAGTCGTTCACTGTGGATTCGTATTTCAATTTTCTTAGCAGTGGTGGATTGCTTTGCCCTTGCTACAAAGTCATTTGGAAAGCAGAGAAATCTAAGAAAATCAAGTATCTTTCTTTGGCTTGCTCTCAAGAATTGGCTCCATACAAGTGAAGTGTTAGCTAAGAAAGGTTGGATGTTGAGTTCGGATTGTCCATTCTGTGGCCGTAGTCTGGAAAAGGTAACTATCTTTTCCTTGGACGTCCTTGTGTTATAGCATTTGGTCCACTTTCAAAGCTTCTTAGGGGCCAAGCAGCTTCCGATGACCTATGGACTTCATGGAGGAAGAGAAGCTCAAATTGGATGCTAAAAAAAGCATGGGACCACTTATTAATGGCATTACTATGGCGCATATATGACAGGAATAAAACAGAACCATATTCCTAAAAAAATCTATTTGTATGATTGAGCTAAAAATTCTATTAAATTCATAGATTGAGCTAGTGCAAATAGCAAAATCATGTTTATTTTTTTTTCTCCCTATGAATCAGGCCATCCCACTCTAAAACTATTCCTAGGTACTCATGAATATAGGAAGAAAAAAAAAACTTATGATTTTGTTAATAACACTAACCCAGTCCAAAAATTTAATAGAATTTTCAGCTCAATCATCCAACACTAAAGAAAAAATGCTTCGTCTATTCCGTTCTTACCAAGGCTCTCTACACCTTTCACCTATGGGAACACTCACATAAGGTCAAGGAAGGCCACTGGAAAATCTGGAACTGCTTGAGATCATTACTGCCGGCTAACCAACCTTGAATCCCTGCTGACACTTGTTTTGTGCATGTAAACAAACGCCTGGTCAGAAGGTTCTTGACTCTTGTTTCTGATTTTCATCTCCTTATCTTCCCTTCATCTTTGTACATTCTGCTTCTTTTCTTGCATCATATCTTCCTGATTAATAAATTGGGGGAAGAACCTTTCTTCTCCCTGATTCCATTCCCCCCCCCCCCACCACCACCACCACCACCAAAAAACAAAGCAGCTTATAATGACCGTCGAACAAGTGACAACCACTGAATGGGAAAGAACAGATTATAAAAGAAGATAGCAACAGACAATCCGGTGAAACTTTTATTTTGATGGACTGGGTCACCAACAGCAATAAACCGCAAAGCAGATGTAAGGCTGATTGTGATTCTCCAATTCTATTATCACACAGCAGTTGCATGGAAAGGAAAGATTGCGTGCGAGAAGTTGCAATCGCATGGCCTAGAACACAATAATCAGTCAAGTATCAAGCTATAGGGCAAAAAACCTGCACTCCCTGATTAGTACAGTGCGGTGTAAGCTGATTTTCAAAGTCTGATCATAACAGAAGCTCCATGATTTTATTTAACCTCAGCAAGATACCAGAACCAAGATTAAGAACCTAATGCCATCATTATATCTGCAAATAATTAGCAGCAAATAAAAGGATAACTGAACTCCATCCCCTGAGTATTACATGTATGCATTGCGATAAATTATGTTGATTTAATGTTAAGCAGAACTGAAGAACGAATTTCCATTAAAAAACAAACCCACCTACTTTGCAGGATGACAACTCATGCATTGATGAATAATAAAAGAAAGTTCTGCACTTATATTGTTGTATACTGTCACTTCTTTAAGCAGTCATGATCACCTTTAAAGTGACAAATATTAAATACAATATGCACCTTCCACCTGCATCCACATGAAACCAATACGACACATTCTAGTTGTCTTTGGACCAACAGAGACCACATTCTGTCCATTGTTGGGACAATGTTCAGAACCAAATTTACATTACAGAATCAAGGTTTTAAGATAACTTATAATGAAAAAACACCAGCTCCTGCAGTCCCCACAGTGGAAGTTTCTGGTGACACTTGGTGCTCAGCTTACAGATATATGGTACAACACAGAAAAATTGAGGTCAATATCATTCTGTCATCATGGCCATTCAGGGTCCTTAGTAAAAATCGATCAGATGTGTATAGATAGTTTTGTTTCAAAAAAGCATCACAACTATACATAATTACATACAGAAGTAATCATGCAGCCGTGTTTGATGCTACCAGTGACGAATTGAACTCATCCTACATCAATGGCTGATATCCCTTGATTAATCAAGGTTCTTTTTCCCCTTTTCATGGGTGGTGAAGTGATGGTTATCAATGGACAAATTCAAAATATAAAGGCCATAGTGATGAGACAAGATAACTGCCAACTTCCTAAATTAAGAGCAAAAATATAAGAAAATTATTAGGAAGAGAAGTAAATTAAAAAAATATATCATAAGATCTTACAGTAGCCTTGCATTTCTAATTTGCTAAGGAGAATCAAGATTTCTGGAAACATCACCAACGTTGCATCATCTAACTTCCTAAGAAGGCCATTCTCTCAAAATACAAGACATAATCACACCACCTCGAGCGATCAGATATTGCTGAACATTGGAACAATCCTAAGTTTCTCATAAATTTATGGAGTTACGGTGCCACTTTATGCTGCATGCCAATTAATCACTCACCACCCTAATAGCTTATGATAACATAATTACCACAAATATAATATCTTACCAACAAAGTCCATTGTTCCCAAGAGAAAGGCAACATCTATTCCATCAGTTGCACCAGGTTGTCCTTGTGGAAAAGCCCATTCTTGTAGAAAAGTTGGACCACACACACAAAATACTCTTTCCCTTCCAAGGCAGTTTCCTATGATAAGTGGGATGCATTTTAGTTAATCAAGATATTAATTCCAATTCTACTTTGAAAAAGAGCAATCGGTTATTGCCATAATCACCTACATCACATTTAACAAGCTCCTGCAACATTCACAAAAATCAGTTACTTATTAATTCCCTGTGATGCAATAAATCAATTACGTTCATAATGCAATGTCACCAAATGTTTGGCCCCCAGATGATCCCACATACGAATAATCTCATATAACTCATGAAAGTAAACTGGGATTATTTCCTCATAAACAGAGTGTTTCTATTAGGGCCACAAACACATTCTCAAAGGCCTCTACCACACTGTTCATTTGTTAACTAAATATTTTTTATTCAGTAATTATGGGTAAAACTACCAAACTGAACTTCTGGGTTTGCAAAATAAATTGCAATTCAACAGTTATCTATGGCATGAAGAGAAAGCCAGTTCATTTCTTTGTCAATGAGAGAGTATTCTCAAATCAAGTGCTAAAAGATGAAGAGAACTTTAATGCAATTGGCAGTTAACTTGTACCTGAGTAGACAGCATCCCTGTCTGCTAAGTTTAAAACCCATTTATTTGCAACTAGGTTAGTTAATTTAAAGATAACATACTAAATACTATTTTGAGAGACTGGCTAAAATTCCTAAAAGAGGTAGATATCCTTCATCCATGCAAACCATCGAAAACATCAGATCTTGGATTCACGCACTTCTCAAAAACAGGTTGCTCTTAGTATTGATGGAGGCATTTACAACTGAATATAACTGCATTGACAATCTCAAAGCATTAAACAACAAACGTCACTACAATATCTTGTATTCATGTGCTTCGCCAAATGAAGTCTCTGAAATTACAACTCTGATAGCATTTACAATTGAAATTTTTATTTCAGTAAAAAGAATTCTAAACAATCTCCATAACAGACTCGAACTGATGACCAGAATTAAGACCAAAGTGGATGTAAAACAGGTTGCAGGTGTAAGGAGATACCAAAACTACCGGCCCAAGCTGGAGCGACCAATGTAGAAGGCTATACAGTTTTCAATAGTCAAAATTCTTCAACTGGGAAGCAAGATAGTTGTTTCATCTGTCACATTAAAATTGACAGTAGGACCTAATGACATTCATATATATGTACACCAGGCGGATCTGGATAAATTTTGTGTTTAATATTATATTTATTAAGAAGTTCAATCATGGCGTATTGGTTTGTTTCTGTTGCCCAAGGGTGGTTTACTAAAGTCTGCACTAGTTAAATCCTACAACTTATGGATTCAAATGTGATAGCAGTGCAGGACATGGATTCTCAAGCTTATATAAGTGGTGTTACCACACTGAAGAAGTTAATCCTCACTTTTAAAGTTAAAATGTTTTCTCCCAGCTGTTCTTGTGGCTTCACGTAACTTATCCTCCTAGGAAGAAGGCAATTAAACTTCTTGTGCTCCCTATGCTTTTGCTGCATTGTCTGGAGCAGAAACACATTTTACTCAATGGTTTTGAACATTGAATCAGATTAAAACAAGTCCTTGGGTGGTGCTAAAAGAAGTTAGTCATGATGCCTCAGTCAAAGTGCTTTCATTCACTAGGTGGAATAATTAACTTGAAATGGCATGTCCACGCTAGAAAAGGCTCTTTGATCTTAAACAAATGTCAATAAGCAGGCAGCTATCATATGGAAATTAATATATTATCTATTCTCTCGGGAGGTTGGGGATAAAACCCAGTGCTGTCCCATCAGGGAAGACCACCTTGACTTCCTCATCCAGCACCAGGTCATGAATTTCAAGGTGAAGAAGCAAAGCAGGTGGACTGCAAGCTAAAAAGAGTTCTGCCTTGGTTTTAGTGATCCCAGGCACTTTATTGAACTACTTACTATTAGGTATTGTTCCAGAAAACTGCATTTGTTGCTAGGAACCTATCCTATAAAGGCTTAGGTAGAAAGTTTTTCTTCATCAGCTTTATGAAACAACTCATTTATTACAGAGCTGCAACAAATTGCAATTCTTCTTCTACTTTGCACACCATTCAACAGAAGGTCAAATATGCAACTGCCTATACAGTAAGCAAGTTTCCACTGACTGCACAAAGGCACAACTACAATTACCTGATTCTAGAGAATCAACCATAGTAGGTGATGGTTGATCCTGGTAGGGACAGCATAAGCCAAACAGAAAGGCCTTTTTAGGGTGCATTCTCAACCAACTACCAGCAAAACCCAACAATAGTGATGTTGACAACCCAATCAGCAAGGAGGACCAATAAATACAATGCATACTCTTAAAGAAAAATAAGCATTATTGATGCGCTTAACTTGGGGTATTGTTCTGAACAACAACCATATGCTGACTGGCTTGCTCGGGATGGTAGCAAGGTACATCATAAAAGGTAGAAAACAAGGATCTCTTAGATGATATGGGAGAAAGTGCTACAACGATGAGGACGGACTCCCTGTCATAAGAAACTATCACACACCACAAAGCAAGTGGAAAATGTAAAACATGAAAGCTATAGACCAAGTATACAATCAGCCAACAGATATGGGATTTGATTACAGATTGACTCGCTGAGGCAACAACAGAACCTTGTGACCAGACCATTATGCATATGCTCCGACGTATTGAAAAGTTGTAAATAAGAGAGTGGTATACAACACAATGGGCAGTGACCTGTAGCACATTTGAATACTAGATGAAAGATAATGCAAAGTTCACAAATAAAATCTATTAATTTTTCCTTTGAGGATAAGAGAAAATAATCCCTACCCTAATGTGACGGGAAGCCATGAGAAACCTCCACTCAAGAATAGAGGGGTTACCACTGTCATTTTTGGTAAAATTACTATAAGTTTAAGAAAACATCAAATTCAAGCCTACAAGAAACATAAGAAATTATCAAGAATTTTGGTGCATGGTCGTATCCTTACACCATGGTCTAAGCATTACATTGGAGAGTAATGCATGGCCGTATTGTACCGTACTAGGTATGAACCGGTACAAACTCAAGTTGGGATCAATTCAAGCCCCATATTGCCCCATATTGAGGTGTGCACCAACCCGTACTGCGGTGCACTGAGATAAAGGAAGAAAATTGATTAGATAGCTGTTTTGGTACGGGGTGCATACCGTATTGTACCAACCATACCATACCCAACCAATAAGATATCAAAGCAGTACCCGATATCGAGATTGCAGACCTTATTGGTGACAATGCCTCTACTAATGGGATTTGTTTTCTATACATCAAACAAATAAGTCACTTCTAAGATAGCTGATCATCTTTCCTACATCAGCACAGATGAAGAAACAAAAGTCAAACACCAAATTAAGGCAGCCAATTCTCTGAGCATAAGAGCTCTTCAGCTAGTTATCACAAGCAATTAGTTTACAGAATCAAGTATCTAAAGGTCTTATCCAAGAAAAAAACAAAACATGTTTATCATTAGCTAGGCTTGTAAGCGAGCTACATCTTTGTGAAAATGCTCTCTTGAAACAGTCTTTATATTCTTTAAGTATTCCTTGCAAAACAGGAGATTATGTTGGGACAAGATGGTAGAAATTGTTTTCATTTTGAGCATGATAATGATATCACCTTAAACAAGGGGAGATAATTGAAAGAACATTGGATAGCTTGTAAGTAGCTGCCACATTTATTAGGTAAGTGAAATTGAATCTCTAGAAATTTGATATGTAAGAAAGTCAAACTTGTCCATGTTTTCGTTTGTTATTTTCTTGAGATAAAAGCTAGGTACAACTAGTAGCTGACATGTTCCCAAAAATGACAACATTATACCAAACATAGCCAATAATGAAAAAAAAAGATTATCTTCTTTAGAAATAGAAAATGATGAGCATACCTATAATCATAAAAGTGCAGTGAAAAACAGAAGGAAATGTAATAATTGATGGAAACACAAAAGAACCAAGGAAAAGTGTATCTGGGTACCACATCTGATGCCCTCAAGTAGATACAATTTTCTATCCATGTGATGATGAGAGCTCATCCTAGAACAAAGTTTATGGGTCACAGATAGAAGAGGGAAGAAGAGGAGAATATTGGCACAAGGGAGTGACAAGAAAGAAAGTAAGAAACTGAACCACTACATACATAATGTATAGAAGCATCAGTTGCAAGTAATCTATTAACTCTTATGGCACCCAAATTACCCTAAACACTTGTGACTCCTGAAATAATATTAATGAGTCCTTAACAACCCACTACTTCTTAACTCCTTGACCTTGACTACCTAATAGATCTAATAAATCAACAGATAATAACTCTAGGGATACTACTAATAACTCTCCAATGACCAATTACCTTATACTTTTTTGACAATCTACTTGATTAATTACATAACAACTCTAAGGATACATCATCACTCCTGGTTACTCTTTAATGACCCATTACAAGTGGGATTTGGCTGCCATTCACCCCATTAACATACCTTCATTATCATGCAGTATTGGAAAATAGCAACCCCATGACCAAAATACCTAAAAATCAAAATAAATGGAAAAATAACCAAACCAATTGACACACCATCAACTAGAATAATGGATTCCAGTACTTTACAAGCTTGGTTTCAAACTAAATGAAGCATACATCAGAAATAAAATCTCGCTTTGCAATCATGTATGTATGATTACTCAAGCACTATAGTGGTTTACTATTTTAATGAACTAGAAGTATCTGTGTTGAATATTTGACTCTCAAAATTCCAATCACCTATACCTGCTAATATACTTGTCATGCACTTCTGCCAGCTTTGAGAAGATAAAAAAAGCAAAAATATATCTATGACAATACGCACAGCCCTCATCCCGGCGATATATATACAGCCACAACAATGCATATCTATTTCAATATTCAAATTATTTCTGTATCACATTTTTACTACAGAAAATCAATTTATCCTGAAAGATCCTCATACATGTAAGTCCGTCTTAAATTTTGAAGAAGGTTGGCTACTCCCTATCCAGCTATATCTCTGTTGGTGTCTATTTATCATGCCAGAAACATATGATTGATGCAGTTACTTTATCAACGTTTTCAGTATTAAAACAGCTATTAACTGTAGAAAACATAATGAAGCAGATCATGACCTAGAGGAGGCTAAAAGAGTAAAATGTAAATACATTTTGACAACCAGACGCATAGGTTTTCAACATATATAAAAATGCAATAAGTTGATGATTTAGAGCATTTGCTAGTGAGCACATTAAACAAATTATAAAAAAAAGGACAAGTGGACTAGAGGTGTGCAAGAAAATGACCAAATAGCAAAACCGACCTGAACTGGTTATTTCTTCACACACACACAAACACACATATAGATGAATAGAAAGATAGATATAGAGAGAGATATACATATATATATACATATATATATATACACACACATATATATACATACATATATATATATATATACACAGATACACATACACATGTATACATATATAGATGGATAGATAGATATGGATAAATATATACATATAAATATATATATATATATAGATACACACATATATATATAAATATATAGATATATGTATACATATACATATATATATAATATGAAATCCAATCCCGGAAATACAGGATCCCACTTTTTTTTATTACTCAAGGCTTCGAGACATTTCGAAATCGAGAAACTTCTATAGGAGTAAGTACTATCAGAGAACAAGTATCCGATTCAAATTTGCAAAAGAGAGATAAGGGGGAGAGAAGGAGAGAAGGAGGGCTGGTGGAGGCCAGCGGAGGGCCAGTGGAGGCAGGCGAAGGACGACAACCTGTATGAAGACAGCAGAGGAGGGCTCCGCGAACGGATTTTCTGTTTCTTTCGAAACAGGGATCTGGCTTCTTTTTTATTTTTGTGACTTTTAAGTGAAGTCGGCAAACGAAACAGAAAATCCGACTTCACTTAAAAGTCACAAAAATAAAAAAGGGACCGGACCCCTATTTTGAACAAAATGGGGGATCCGGCCAGGGAGCCCTCCTTCGCCTCCTTCACGCAGCTCGTTGGCCTCCGCCAACTGGCTTCCACCTTCCTTTCTCTTTCTTTCTCTCTCTCCCTCCCCCCGCTCGCTCTCGCTCTTTTATACTATTTCCTTCTTCTCCGTTGACGGGGTTCGTTTTCATTGCCAGAACTATTTTGGTCTGCCGTTGGTATGGCTTCGTATGTCCCGAACCGGACGAACCGTCCCAAATCGTGCAAGTTTTAGTGGTTCGGTCACTTCAATAGCCCTAGCCACCCCAAATCGTGCTCTCGCCTCTCCTAGATCTCCTCCCACTCCGCTCGTCCGCCATTCAAGATTGTCTTCACCCACCCTCCTCGCCGAAGGAGAGAATAGATCCGGCACTCTCCCTTGCCTCCCTCCTCCTCCAACCCCTTGCTTAAGTGAGATGTCTTCTCTTCTTCTCTGCTTCTTCATAAAATGTTTAAAGCCCTAGTTCCTGCTCATAGAACTATGGATATATGGAACCATCGACCCACGCCATTCCGCCATCCTTCTTCCCCCCATGATCTCCGCCCCCCAACTCCTCCCCGGCCGCCTAAACTGCTGCCATATATAGATACATACATATAGATATAGATATAGATATAGATATGGACATTCATATATATACACACATATATAAACCATTTCACTTGTACAAGCTTCAGTGGTTTAGTCACTTCAACAGCCCTTGCCACCCCCAATCGTGCTCTCGCCTCTCCAAGGTTCCCTCCCACTCAGCATGTCCTCCATTCGGGATTGCCTTCACCCACTCTCTTCAATGAAGCAGAGAATAGATCCAACACTCTCCCTCGCCTCCCTTCTCCTCCAACCCCTCGCTTAAGTGAGATATCTTCTCTTCTCTGCTTCTTCATAAAAATGTTTGAAGCCCTAGTTTCTGCTCATAGAACCATGGATACATGGAACCATGAACCCACGCCGTTCCACCATCCTTCTCCCCACCCCCCCAAATCATCTCCGCCACCGGCCCCTCCCCGGCTGCCTGAACAGCTGCTGCCACCACCGCTCTGCTACAATTCCCCAAACACTCCATCACGCTTCACATTGCTCGACATCCCCCACTATAGGAGCCATAAAATCTTAATTGGTTCGATGAATATGGTCAATCAATAACTGGTTTGATGAAGCATTCTTTGATGACTTCAGGGAGGAATCTTAAAAAGCTTTAAGAAGTTCAACATAGCAAGTTCCTCACGAGTTGAATGTATTTGATATGCATGTCCGTTTATTTCATCTAAAGGTGTAACATCATGGATATCCATAATGCTTTATTAAAATAATTTGTTTTCTTTTTCTAGCAGTGACATAAGATCTTGCTCTCTCTTTGAAGAAACACCTTATTGTCATGGTGTTATACAGATGTTATTGGGAAACTTACATCTACTGATATCAGGAATTGGCTGGTGGGATCATCATAGACCTAGGATCTACTCTTCATTTCAAGGGTGAGGACAATTGAGAGTGATGTAAAAGATAAAAATATGGTAGACAAAACAAGAGTTGATTTTCAGTTGAAATGAAGAACTAGTTGTTTATTTTTAGTTATCACTAAGAAATCTTTTCTGTATCATGTTCTGCAAATGAATGAAAAATTACAGCTTATAATTAAACTTTGCCTACCCGCTCTTCATGGCTTGTTTGTGATCTGGATGGATCTCATCAATATAACTATTTTTTTATTCCCTTCTCTGCTGTAATTATTGAAACTATTTATTATATGTTTATATAGGGCTGAGTACTGCACAAAACTGTTCAGTCTGGTTGCCATGAGGAACCATGTGGTGGTAGAAAAGATGATACGTGATTTGTTGCACAAAAGATTTCTCTGCAGTTCGGTCCATTATAGCTTGTAGATTATATACAATTCATTACTCAAAGTTCATTACTCAAAGGGGGCGTTTGGTATGGGGTGATCGTCCCAGAATCAAGGATAATGTGGGTGCAGATGATGAGATCACCGTGTTTGATTACACCACGGTGATCCTATGTGGCGGTGATCCTAAATTACCTCCACTCCTCAAATCACCGCCCAACTCGATGATGGGATATCCATCCTTGAGGTCGGAAATTCAAGATCACCCCAAGGCAGTGATCCTGGATTGAAAGTTAAAGATAAAAATACCCCTCAATTTAGCAAAAAAATTGATATATCAATATACCATCAATATATTATGTC
>JAOXJJ010000534.1:68466-104253 GCA_025769935.1 Phoenix roebelenii
ATAAGGGCTACTAAAAGTAGAATATGTGACAAAATTATGGAGCTATTATAGGAATTAGCATATTGACTTACATTTTTTATTCATGAGAATTAAAAACACATAAAAAATCCATCTAAGATATATCATGGGTATTTGTGGTATTATGTGGTCGGTGATCTTGGATTCCTGTACCACACCAAATAAGTTACTCATGGATACTCGAAAATTTTTAATCATTGGACCATGGCCTACCAAGCACATTGATCTTAGATTACTGGGGATCAAATCATCTCAGCATTCGGATCACCGAAGATCTTAGATCACCATGATGATCCTATTGAGGTTACCGCCCCCAAAGATGATACATGATGGCCTGACTTCTGTATGTTTCTGACAATTTTTTTAGGTTCACGTTACTTTAAATGGGTTGAATGTTTGTGATATGAGAAAAACTTATCTATCTGTATGCATTGTTTGACTCAATGAATGTGTTGCTTGTGATTTCTGGGCCTAGAGTTTGTATGAGCATTACACCTTATCATTGCTTTCTTTATGTTTCTGCCTCGTGAAATATCATGTTGCTGTACAATTTGTACCATCTCATTTATGGACATGTGCCCTGATTTTGTTTTGGTGCACATTCTAACATCTCATGTGTTGAAATTGGCTATCATTTATGATGATCTTTTATTTTGACCAAGTTCATACCTATGCCTGCAACAGATAATTACAGCAGAATATTGTTCTTAAGAAAATGAGTTGTTATTAAGATAATTGCAGCAGAATTTTTTTTTAGAACATGTAATGGTGAATAGTCATGTCACCATGAGCTAGATTTTGGCCTGCTTTTCATGGTTCTTAAGATTTAGCAGCTGACGATGGCAGTCTTTTACATATCTAACTATTTTCATTGGGTATCTGGAATCAAAAAATATTTTGCCTGTGATTTTATCTTATCAAATCTGTCACCACCCAAACTCTATGCTCCTCGTGGTTTCATTATGGACATGTTTGGATTTCTACCAATTCATCTTGTTCCAGCAACCAGTTCTGTTCTTATTGTCATCAAGATTGTTTACTTGAGATATTATATTTTTGGCATCATAATCCCTGGTGTGGTAAACAGAAGCTTCCAATCATTTCTCATCACTTTCTTTCACCCCTCTTAAGTTGCTCCATCATTGTCAGGTGTTGTTTGGTCATGGCCTCATAAGACCAATAGATCCATTGATCCCACCGTTTCACCCTATAAACACCACTGCTATTACAGGCTTAAGCACAACATATCACTATCATCTTATTCTTCTTACTCTTGTTAGTACTATGGATGCTCACTGTTCTTTTAGAGCTTGTCAGATTGATCCATTTGTCTAGCCAGACGAACAATATTCTGCTATGAATGTAGAACAGATGTTAGCTACTTGTTATCAACCAACGACTCATGCACCAAAGACATGATCCCTTGGATTATCTAATGCAGGCATAGATAATTCCAACTCATGTGGGCTTCAGCATAGCCGGCAAAGAAAGCATCCTTATCCTACAATAGCAATCAACCAGACCGTCAAAAAAGAACTCAAAAATCAGCTATTAAGAAATTGATAACAATGTAAACAAACTAAGAAGAAGAATTGTACAGCAGCATATTTTTCCATAAGAGGGTGGAAAGCTGGATCAGTTCAAAGAGCCTTGTCTGATGGAAGCTGGATAAGGTCTTCCTTCTCCCCACTCAGGAGCTCCCATTTAGCCTAGCCCATCTGATAGAAGCCCATTTAGCCCAGCCGTATCCAACCCGATAAATTGAACCAAACCGAACTGAATTTTTTGGGTCAGTTTGAACTGAATTTTTTACGTGGTCGGTTCGGTTTCAGTTTCGGTTTCAAGAAACCGATTTAAACTGGTTTAGTTTCAAAAATAATTCTAAACCAATCAGTCCCAAATCGTGCACACCCCTACAGCGGACCACATATTTAGGATGGCCATAGCAACATATGTTGTTCCTCCTAAGAGCATGATGTATCCAGAATAATTAACATAGTGAACCTTTTCAAGATATCAAAGTGGGACCAAAAGGTCATGCAGATTGCACCTAATGAATTTCCAAATCAATAAGATCACAGAGTCTCAGGTTAAGGCCTCATAAAGTAGCTTGCAGAAAGGTTAAATCCATAGAGTGAGAAGCTTATAATATTTTTTTATATTTTGACAATTTAGGTGTTAACCTTATATTGTCCCATTGATTCTAAGGTATTAGGTCCGTCTGTCATTACTCAGAAATATAAAAGGATTAAAAATCAATTTGAAATTTGGATTTGAAAATTACTTTTCCTTAGGTTCATTACCAGGGTATGTGGAGGAGAATCTTGAGTTAACCATCACTGTTGAGTCTTCAGAGGTTTGTCGATCAGGTCAGGTTCTTCTAGAGTCATGCTGCTATGCTATAGGCAAGTAAGGATATGAGACATAAATCAAATTATGATTAGGAGCTAAAAGCTCATGTGAACTGTTTCATGAAGCTATTTAAATGGCCAGTAGTTTGGCACCATATTCATGCAATATCCCAAAATCTGTTCAAACTTTATCTCAAGAATTTAACAGTTTAATCCTCATACTTAGACTTGTTTTCTGCATTTCCTGTATAATAAGGTTGAAAACACTTGGACATCAGAACTTATAATCATAAAGCTTTTTCCTGGAAATCTAAGCAACAGTATCATGCATTATATCACATTTAATTCATAGACCAGATAAAGATTTTCCAATTTCTAAAAATGATTCAAAGGTTATGCATTTACATTAAGTTTGACTTGATTTGGCTGCACAAGGCAATCTTGGAGGATGAATACACCTTCTATTCTAAAAATGATGGATGTGAAAAAAAATAATAAAAGCTAAACTATGAAGCATAGCCCAAGAAACAAACTGCTACTTCATGGACCTACCATTGAACAACGACACTAGCTTTATGGAGAAAAGGAAAAGAAAAACTTATACTGGTATTGCCCTTATTACTCATTCATCATAAGGATATCACTTCTGTACACAGTTAAATTTACTATACATAAAATAGGGAGGCAAAATCAGACTAAAGATTAGCAATGCAAGCATCAACATCATCTTGCCACTTTAAATGCTTATGACAAAATATGAATCTGAAGCAACTAACCAATTACTTACAAAATTGTAAGAAAGACATTTATTTAAACATAATAAAACTTACATTACCAAGTCATAGAGTTATAACTTACTAGATAAACAGTGTTGTACATAGATATATCTAGCAAGCATTATAAACTAGAATGATTGCAGCAGTACTCTACGTTATCAAGAAGATACCCATTTAAAGTTATATGCTTCAGGTCAATGATAAAGTTGTTCCGAAAAAACCCGAACCCGAAAGTCCCATCTTCATACTTCCATATCCTTCCCTCCACATTTCTTGGATCACCAGAAGAACCAGATAGATCTGGAATCACCAGGTCATAACTGGAGTTGATACAGAGAATGCGTGAGACCACTTCCCTGTCCATGTTGCTCCAATTCGAAGCCACTGCACGTATGTGCTCACGGCTACTATACAGATCCTGTTCCTCTTTAGAAAATGGGGATTCAAGAAATGTGGTGTTTGAAGTCCAGAAAACAGGGGAATAACCAGCGAATAGCTCCCCCGCATCACCAACACGTCTACAAGTTATTCCACCGACATCATCATATGAAACAAGGTAAAAATCCAGGACATTGTCCTCACAAATCCCCTACAGGAGGAAATGTCGTTTAAGAAAACTGTTAAAGAACTAAAGAACAGATTTTTCCAACATAACATAACACGCAGAGAGAAACAAGAACCTTCCATAAGCCTTGCAAAGGCCGTGAAGGGGTGGGTTGATAGTTGACAATCTTCACGAAATGCTCAGCTTCCAATAGTCTCCTCCTCCCAAGCTTCTCCCTTTCCTTCTTCCTCTGCCTTCTGGAAGCCCTGTCACCGCCCGGGCTCATCCGGTTGGCAAAGTACTGGTAGATCTCCGACATCAATCGGTCAGGCGGTGATGTACTCTCGATCTCTGCCACCTCATCCAAAACCCCTGAATCGCCACCCCGAGCCTCAGCGTAGAAGCTACGGTTCTCCTCCGCAACAAAATGGTTGCAGCCCATAAAACTAACTGTCACCGGCACCAAATCGGAATCCGACGACGGCCCCGAAGCCGAACTGAAGAATTCTCCCGGTGACTCGAACCGGGATCCCGGGTGGAGGAAGCTCACGGGATCGCCATGGGCAGAAAGGCCCAGCCAGAGGAAGGGAACCTTGAGGACGCCGTACGTGCCGGTCTCGGCGGAGGGGGAGACGCGGGATCCAGTGATGTAGGAGGGCCCCCACTCGAAGAAGACGAGGGGCGGGGTGCCAGGAGTGCCCTGGCCGATGCGGCGCCAGAAGCCGATGAGGCTCTCCCAACGGTCGAGGGTGCGATAGAGGCGGGCGGAGGGGACGCGGCTGCCGCCGCCGCCGCTGCCGGAGGCCCAGGAGCGAATCAGGGTCTTAGAGCCCCAGCGGCGGTCGCACATGACGAGCCAGACGGGGCTGTCGGAGGTGGAGGCGCTGCATAGGGCGGCGAAGCGACGGGAGGTGCAGGCGAAGGCGGAGACCTCGGCAGGAGAGAGGAAGGAGAGCACGTTGAGCTGCACGTCCTCTGGGAAGTCGGAGAACGAGGTCGGCGGTGGCGATGCCATTGCTAGGATTGGGGTTAGGGCTTGCGGGTGATGGAGAAATGGAGGCGAGAGCCAAGGAGGATCGTGATCGATTCAATGGATTGGGGAACACGGAAACAGAGCTTCGCGGAAAAGATAAAAAATGGCGTTACGAGGCGTTTTGGCTTTCGCCGGTACCACCGCCGAACCGAGAGAGGGGTAGACATTGATGGAATATTCTAATCGGCTCATCAAAGTCCCCGCTAATTGGTTTTTTTTTTTTTTTTGGTAAAACCAGGCTCCAGCTGGCATTAAAATGGTTAACGCATACAATAACCCACAAGTTGGAGAGAATATAAGCAAAATTTCTACCCACATTGAACATTTTTTAGTAGAAAGAAAGCTCAATAAAGGCTGCTACACAGGTGAGATTTCCTCACCTCCTCCTTTAACATGCCAAAAAAAAAAGTCTAAATATATATCCTTCTAAATCTATAAAATTATATAAATATTTTTATAAATTTATTATTTATATGTATATTTTTTATTTTTTATATATATGTATTGTTTAATATCGTTAAAAAATGAACGACTTAACGTAAAATGACTGAAATATTTTTATGAGTAGATATAAAAAATAATTATAATGGTATACACGCAAATAGCAGCTTTATAAGAATATTCATATAATTTATATTTAGAAGAGTATATATTAAAAAAATTAAAATTCAATCGAAATTTATCAAGTCCTTATGATTCAGTTGGATTAACAAGTCAAAAAAAAAATTAAGTTACATTGTTAATTTTTTTTTAAGATCTTAACTCGGTCAAGTTGAAATATTAGATGATCATTTTAGTAATACTATTATCCATTTGATTTTGATATAATTATTATTATTAAATCTATATCATCTACATATACTTCATTATTTTTAAAAGATTAAAGCATATCGAATTTAAATTAATTATATATGCTTAAATTAATAAAATATTTTTTTAGTGATTTGTAAATGTTGACTTGTGGTTTATTTTTGAGGCAAGAATTTTGTAAAAGTTGAAATTAACATGATTTAATCTTTTTTGTTATCTTTTTCATTGATGAATTATTTTTTATTAGATTTTGACTATTTTTTATTATTATTTTAAGTGTATACCCTCATAAATATACGTAATTGCATGAATACCCTCTCAAAGTTACTCTTTGTATGTATATCTACATGAAGTTTTCTTTTTGCATGTAACCATCAAGGTATTTCAGTTATTTCAATGTTAAATTGTTTATTTTTTAATGGCGTTAGATGGTATGGGTATATATATATATATAATGAAGTAAGAAGGGTATACATGCAAAATAAGTATTTTATGAGCGTATACATGCAAATAGCAATTTTACAAGGGTATTCATGTAATTTTATATATTTTGGAGGATATACATGCAAAAAATCTTTTTTTTTAAGTTAAACAACATTAGTCATTAGTTTATTGGCTTTTATTTTTATGGCCAAAAGACAGACCACGAAATAAAATCTGTGCTGGAAATAAATGGGACCAGTTCTGAGGATAAGGCTTGCAACATCTTTGATCTAGGAGGATCACCAGATTTAGTGTGAACCACTTTGACCATTACAAATATTGAGAAGATCGCTAAACTCAATGTAGATCACTTTGGCCACTACGAGTATCCAATGAAATCACCAAACTTGATGTAGAACACTTTGGCCACTATAGATATCCAAGAGAATCACTAGACTCGATGTGGAGCACTTTGGCCACTATAAGTAGGAATGGATAGGGTTCATAAGCGAGATCCATTACATCAAAAGGTTAAGTTGCGTGCCAAACTTTCAGAGGCCATAACTTGGTCATACAATACCTCATTGAGATAATTTTTTTTTAAATTGAGTTTCTTTTCGAGATCTACAATTTTGGATAGAGGTTGAATCAAGCCACAATTATATTATTTATGCTCCAAAATAGACTGGTCAAATTGAAAGTTTTTTTTCAGGTAAGACTTTGACCGGGTATAGCTTCTATCTAAAAAAATTAGGCAGAGCTACAAAAGATAGAGTTGATATATAAGTCGAGATTTATCTCCTCAAAAATTTTATTTTTTCTAGAGTATTTCAAAATTTTAACTTTTTCTATAATATTTTTATTAATTATATTTATTTTAGGATATCTAGTCCTAATCGAACTAGAATAGGAATCCAACCTAAATTATGAAAGGGGGGACCTCACTAGTATTATAAATAGAGGCAATGTACCTTAGTTTAAGAGGTGTGAAGAAGGATCAATGAAATAAAGAAGACTTATAGCCCTACTTTGGAGATTCCTCCATCTTCTTCTAATTTTTTTTAAAAGATTCGGGCTAAGCGGATTAAAGAAAATATTTCTTCTCCTAGTTAGATCAAGTTGGTATCAGAGCTTGGGTCCTCTATATTTGTGGGAGCCTCTGTTCATGGTCTGATGTATGAGTAATACAAGCAATCAAGAGAAGAGCTATCCATAGTTTAAGTATATTGAAGAACAAAGGTGAGTACGGCTGCTAGTTTTTCCTTGATGGGTGATGATCAGATAAAAGTACGTCTCATACAACTAGAGAAGAAGATTGCCCAACTCACCGAGATCGTCTTGAGATTGGCGATACCTTCAGCATAAGCACCAGCAACTATTGTTGCGAAACTATCTCCTATGGCTCGAGATGAGGAATACCATCCAGTGAGGAGTATGAAGATGAGCGACCTACTGATATGAAAAATCTCTCTCTTCAACTGTTTAAAATTGAGGCTTGAATTAAGATCCTTGTATATGACGAAATTGTTGATACAAAAAAGCTAGATAACTGGCTAGACTAGTTAGAGACATAGTTTACTATCTATGGATACTCTAGTATCTAGAAGGTAACTTTCATTTGTCTCAAGCTTGCCTGGTGGAATTCATACCTGAGGAACAACATTACTTCGAATCCGACATGGAACAAATTCAAGAGCTTAATTAAGAGGCAATTCTACCTAATCAGCCACGAGAAGGATTGGTGGAACAAGTGGCAATATCTATGGTAAAAATATGATCAGTCTGTTCAAGACTACACCATCGAGTTTCATAAGCAAGCAATCTCATTTACAATCTTCATCGATAATCATGTAGTTTTTATGAAGTACATCAGAGGTCTCTATGAAAGCATCCGAAAGGAGTTAAAACTCTTCAAAGTTGAAGATATTGGCGAAGGCAGTGCGAAGGTCAATAGGATTGAGGAGAAGAATCAACCTAGAAAAGGTAAAAGGGCGACAAGTTCAAGAAAGACAGTAAAAAATTAAGCCAAAAGGGGGGAGTAGGGCAAGAAGCAAGCCAACATGACTCAAAGAAATTACTGCAATCATTGTGACCTCCATGAACACACCAAGGAGAAGTGTTAGAAACTTCACTCCGAGTTGCGGTTGAAAAGAAAGATGCAGAAAGAAGAGGATTCCAAGAAGAAGGGGAAGGCAAGTCTTTATACTGTAGAAGTTGGAAAGCTGTGTGAGCTTGAACAAGCAGACTCAAAATTGAGCCTAATGACAAGGAAGCCTGAGACAATTATTGAAGTAAATTTAGAGGTGCAAGAGAAACTCTTTCACCTGAAGATCCAGTTGAAGTAGAGCATCATCAAGGCTATAGTAGATCCTAGAAGCCAGAAGAACCTAATCTTTGAAAATCTAGTTTAGAAACTAGGTTTGCGGACCAAGCCTTATCCATATCCTTACCCTCTTAGTTGGATCCAGAAGGATATCGAATTGAAGACCGCGAAGCAGTGTATCTTCAAATTTGCTATAACTGAAAGGTATATTGACGAGGTAACTTGTGAAGTAGTTTCTACGGATATTTGTCAGGTTATCCTTGGGAGCCTATACCTTTGGGATCGAGATGCAGTCTTCCACCGGTATTTAAAGTAAATATCGGTTCATGAAGGAAGGAAAGGAGCTTATGATTAATGCCTCCAAAATACAAGAAAATGTAGACCTTGCAATTGCTGCCCTAGTAAAGCGATTTGTTAATGTCTACAACAAGTTTGCGATCATGGTACAAAAATTTGATACTACTTATAAGAGGCCAAGCTCTTATTCTTTGGTTTCATTAACTGATTTAATGAGATCAAAATCAAAAAGGTGTCGTAGTCCTCATCGATGAGGAAGGACGGCAAGAAGCGTCGCTACCACAAAGTCCAGATGCAGGAGTAGAGCAAGTGGTTCGCTGAGACTCAAGAGTGAAGAAGAATCCAGCCATAAGCCATTCTAAGCAAAGCGAGGTGGTTCAACCACGAAACGAGAAAACAAGCATTTATCCACCTTCAGTTCTGATTTAGCAGGAGCTAAATCCTCTAAATAGAGAGAGCTCTAATCCAAGAGGATTACCAGACTCGATGCGGACCGCTTTGACCACTACAAGTATTCAAGAGGATCACCAAAATTGATATGGATTATTTTATCCACTACGAGTATCCAAGAGGATCACCAAACTCAATGTGGAATACGTTGGCCACTATTGATATCCAAGAGGATCACTAGACTCAATGCAAAATATTTTGTCTACTATGAGTAGGTCTGAATAGGGTTCAGAAGCAAAATTCGCTACATCAGAAAGTTAAGTCGTATGCCAAACTTTTAGAGGTCAAAACTTAGTCATACGATGCCCAATTGAGATATTTTTTTTGAAATTGTGTATACTTTCAAGATTTATAACTTTGGACAGAAGTTGAATCATGCCGAAATTCGATCGTTTAGGCTTGAAAACAGACTGGACAAATCGAAAGTTTTTTTTTAAGCAAGATTTTGACTGGGCATAGCTCTCTATTTAAGAAGAATCAGATGGAGCGACAGAAGACAGAGTTGATATAGAAGTCAAGATCTACCTCTTCAAGAATTTTAATTCTTTCTAGAATATTTCTAAATTTTAGCCTTTTCTAGAATATTTTTATTAATTATATTTATTTTAGGATATCTAGTCGTAATTAAACTAGGAGAGAAAATCAATCCAAATTGTAAAAGAAGGGATCTCACTAGTATTATAAATAGGAGCTATGTACCTCAGTTTAAGAGGTATGAAGAAGTATTGATGAAATAAAAGGGGACTTAAAGTCCTACTTCCCAAATTCCTCTATCTTCTTCTAGTTTTCTTTTGAGATATTCAAGTTGAGCGGGTTAAAGAAAATTTTTCTTCTACTCGATCGGATCAATATCTCTGCTCTTAGAAGTCTAGCATGAGATTAACATAAGGGATGGTTGAGAACCAGAAATATTCCAACTCTACAGCAATGAGTTGTAAAATTGATAATTATATGCAGAATAGGCTAGATCTAGAAAGAGTTAAAAGTGAAAACAAAGAAGTGGCATTGGTGCATTCTTTAGTAGATGATTGATTTCAAGAAATTGTCACCACTCTTCTTGGATGGCCAACATGTTTTCTTGAAGCTTGTCAATTTGGAATTTTGCAACATGTAAATTAGTAAGTAAGAACATGGAGGTTTTGGTAGTAGTGTGTTCTGATACTATGTTAAAATCCTATCTAAAAATTCAGACATTTAGATGGATGGGTCGAAGAGTATATAAACACTATAAAAGTCTTTAACCTATCCAATGGGGGTCTATTATTCATCAACAATTATTATTCATCAACAATATCAAACAGTCATCCAAGGTTGCTAACCATCTACCTCTAACCGGAGGTACCAAGTTTTCCTTTCTTTGGTGTTCTCTTTCAAATAAAAATGCAACTACTCTCCCTTGGATCAATGATAGGCTAAACTATTCAATGAGCAACTTTTGCTCTTCGCCCTTGCACCAATCTAGCATTAAGTTAATGCCATGTCCTCTTCCTTAAATGTGTACAATGCAAAAGGGTTTGAGGGGAAGTACTTAGCAACACTAGGCTAGAGAAAATCTATTTCATAATGTATATGGGACAAAAAGGAGGTACTGACATTGTAACTAAACAAGTAAAATAGAAATAGGAGAAAAAATCAATCCAATTTCATTCAAACTAGAAATGCGCTAATTCTATAATGCACATGTAGATAAGAATACAACTTAGATTTGGAAAATTAACACAAGGTAGCATGCAAATTACATAGAAGGTGAATACAACACTCCGTTGTTGTTGGATATCTATCAAAAACAATCAAGACACTAAAAATCTGCAAATCAGTATGCTTCCCTATCAAATTCTCTTTCTAAAGTTCAACTGCTAGTTGCAGGAGTTCCACCATCTCTAATCCTGTAGAAGAAATATGATTAATCTTCTCACTTTTAGATGCCCTAAAGGGTTGGCTCATAAGATTTTTGTAAGTAACAGCATCAGCTTCACCGCCAAATCGGCTGACAGGAAGTAAGCTGCCAACATTAATTGGTTTGCACTAAATTTTTTCCGATAATTTTGGAGAGGATTTTTTTGTTCTTGTGAATCGGCAAAGAAGACAAGTTTTGCGCTCTTTCTTTGTTTCCTATTATATAAAGTCTTGCACTCTCTCATATGTATATTGGTTTCAAACGAACCTTCAAAACCCTTTAGCGTAAATGGTGACTTAAGTTCTTTTTATTACTTGGTATGGGCCTCCTATCATTAGGTTATCCTATATTAGAAATCGTTATGGTTGGAGCTCGGCCAGACCAAGATGCCAAGTTGCCTGAGCTACTCGAGTGCTTCGGTGATTGGTTGCTTAGACCATGGAGGTCGGCTGAAGATCGAGATATATCTCCAAGATGGTGAGGTGGTGGTTGTTGTGCTCGGGTGGTGATGACTTCGACGTTGGTTGCTCCCAAGGTAGTGCTAGAAAGAGGAGATTGTGCTTGGACCTTCACTTCGACTTGGATCCGACTGAAATAGCTAAGATAAAGAAGTCCTCTTGTCGAAAAGTGTCTGGCAAGAGAATAACAAATGGCAAAGCGGCAACAGAACAATATAAGAAGGCTCAAGAGCATCTACCTGGAGGGTCCTTCGAAAATGGTTTATATGGACGAGGGTCAGCACCTGTCGCCGAAAAATTTGGATGCATGGATCGGCCATTTTTGGTAGTTTATTGCACATCCCAAAGGTCACATGCGGGTATTTCGCCCACGCATCATGCTTCGTGCATCTCACCCATGTAGTTATGCAAAGTACTCGCGATCGTAGCCAAGGTATTGCCATCTAGGGGGAGAATTTAAAATTCAAAGGACTCTCCACATGCCTCTAGGTCGGCCACATGACGGGCTTTGGCCGGTTGATCGGAGGCTTTGTGGAGAGCTCTGATTGGTCGGTCCACCACGTCAGCTATGATCGGTTCCGAGGTAAATCAGAAATAATTCTCAACTTTTAGAGAGGTGACAAATTTCTTAGTTTTTATGAATTTATTTTCTCTACTTTTAGTAGTAATACGAGATGAACTACAATTTTAGGCTTTCAGGCCACCTTGTCAGAAGTTATGCCGAACCTTCGGCACATGAAATTGCTTTTGTTTCTCTTGATTAAATACACTATCCTAGATGATGAACTTTATCTTCACCTTGTTATAGTACTTGTTTCCATGACCTATAAATTATTAATTATTATACAAAATCCGAGATTGATGCCAAATAATGATGCATAAGAAGTTCAAAATCGAAATCATATGAGACTATAACATTTTGAGACAATGTTCCCTTCCAATTATGATACAAATCTTGATTTGAATATCAAAAATACTAAAGGATTTAAAAATTATTATCTATACATATACAAGAATAAAAATAGATGCCTTAAAATATAAAATGTATTTGGTATTGTTTTTTATTTGAACAAGAGTATTGGTTGGTTATATGTATATAGCCCTTGTCACGCCCTTTCAGTTTAAATGGGCACAACACAAGACTCACTACTGCTCCATGTCCCTCAGAGCACGTAGCCTTCCTCTTCCCCACAACACTAGATACCACTAACAAAGTAAAGAGAGAATGGTTCTCTAGAACCTACGATGAAGCAAAATGAAGCTTCATCAAAGAATTGTACTATAGTTAAATGAGGGTAAAAGAAATGAATATTCTTTTCTTTAATTGGTACAAAAATGAATACTTGGAAGATAAAAAAAAACTTCAACTAAAACAAATTAAGCTACCCTAAAGCAATAGTAAAACATCTATGTTACAGTTCAATCTGGATTAACTAATGGTTATAGTATAATCCAAGCACAATATTATTAGAGTAATTTGCCATGTTTACAGTACTGTTATAGTGTTAGCTATAGTATTCTCCCACACTTTCACTTCCACATCCACTTCCACATCTAACTCCACTTAACTTTCCACTCACTTATCGTCCATCCATCCACTTTCTCTCGCTTTCTCAAACCCATTTTCTCAGGAACCATACTATGTAAATCCAATGTTACATGTTTACCCTCAATTTAGGTCATAATACCCTCTTCCGTGATGGTAATTAAAGAACTTTATTAGGGATAAAAATGGGTTTTCTTGAATAACTCCTTGTGTTAGATTTTTAACTAATAAGAATGATGTCTTAACACACATTTTTTCTATATAGACATGAATTTTTAGGATTTTGAAATTTACCCTAAGTTCTCCACCAATGGCCTTGTGAACTTTGTGGGCTGATTTTTCTTAGTACCTGAAAAGGATCAATCCTTCTTTGATGTAGTTTATATTAGCTCCTGAGTCTATTAAAGTTTTATGTTGGAACTTAAATCCTTCTTTAATTTTGCACCGAATTTCACAATACTATTTTTGTTTCATTAATCTTTCTATAGAGCTTATAAACTCTAAAGGTTCTTCTTGTACAAAGGGGTTTTGGTCTGGTTTTAGGATCTGCTCTAGTTCTTCATCCATCATTTTCTCTAATTCTCTTGATTGTAGAAGTTCTACATTTTTCTTTAATAGTTGTATTTCTCTTTTCACCAGGTTTTGTTCCCTTAATAAGTCTTCTAGACTCGTTTTCTTATTGCTTTGCTTAGACCTTCTTAATCTCTATAACATTTCATCAAGAGAATTGAGGAGTCATTTGGTTCACAATTTTTTTTTGTCACTAATATATTTTTCGTAGGAAGATAAATCCTAAAAATATTATGTTTGGAAAAATAATTTTGACATATTTGGTTGATCATAGGAAAGGTTAATTTGGTTGAGCATCATTTTTATAAGAAAATTGTATAAAATATCTATTATACCCTTAAAGGAAAAAGCTTTGCTCATGAATTTTGATGGCTTAAAAGTACTTTTTATATGCTCCATATTTTTTTCATTAAATATAAAAATTTTATTTTCATAGGAGTGTTACTTTTTTACCTTCTTTTTTGAAAAGTACAACCAAACAAGGGATATTTATTTGTTTTTTCGTACCACACTTTTTTTCTTCTTTTCCTACGAATCAAACAAGTCCTGCAATCACTGTCATTTTTCAGAATTTTGGAGGCACTTTACCTCCTGACACTTTGTCATGGTAAAGAACTTGATGAGATAATTTCTTTGCTCCTCTAGGTTTTTTAGGGAATCGATAATGTTTATGATAAACTGCTCTTTATCAGTCAATACCATTAAATCATCATTATTGGATTGACCTTCGGTCTAATATTCATCACAGCACGAACAGCTTTCAGTTTCCTCTTTCTTGCGAGTATCTAGTTTTAGACTACTAATGAGGTCTTCTAATTTTTCTTTTATGTCATCAAGATTGAGGCAAATATATTAATATAATAATTACTCTAGATAGATTGCTCGAACTATACTGTAACCATCGGTTAATATACACACACACATATATGCATATGTACATATGTGTATATATACAAACATATATACATATACTTATATATATTTGTGTGTGTATATACATACATATGTATATACGTACATACACATATGTATATACATGCATATATACACACACACATAAAATGGAGGCCTAGCTTATGCGAAGTTTTCCATTCACCACATAGATACTAGTTTTACTGATATTGATATTAATATACTCAGCTATTATTTTTTTTGAAGAGTTATGCTTGATTGTTATTAAAATTGATTGCTTAATATAAACTATATATTAATAACGTTAATATTAATGTGCTTATGCAACAAAAAAAAGGCTAATATTTAATTTATTATAGTTTGTTGCACGTTATACGGGATCGATATTAATGATACTGATATTGAAAATAAGACTTTTTGCTCGATCAAATTTGACCATTAAATTTTTTTATTTATTATAATTTATTATTTTATTTTATTACATCTCAAGGATAGTTAAAAAAAAGAGAAAAATTTGTATCCGCGAGTTACACGAGTTAGATAATACTATAATTTTAAAATTAGCCAATCATCTCTATCCAGACTACCCAATTTTTGTTAGCGTTCAGTGACCCATTCTGCACCAGACCCAAGGCCGAAGCGATCAGGTCCAGTGGACTACACCCAACTGCGACCGCTCTAAAAAAACCACATGTCATACTTCCTCATATCGCAGATCGCTGGAACTTCCGGAAGCCGACCGAAGCCCGAGCCCACTCCCCGTCCTCTTCTTTCCGGCGTTGAGGCAGAAGAGAGATGGCCGCGCCGCTGCAACGAAGGAGCCTCTCCTTAGCTCGCCTCCTCCTTGCCCGCACCTCTCACCTCTCGCAGTCGAGATCGCTTGCTTCGGATGCCATCGTCGAGATCAAGCCCGGGGAGATCGGAATTGTCTCTGGGATTCCTCAAGAACACCTCCGCCGCAGGGTATCCTCTCGAATTCGCCCCATTTTTCTTCTGCCTGTGATCAGTTTCTTTAGTTTTATGGTTTCTCTTTTTGTTCCCAATCGAAATCATTTCGCTATTTATAAAGAGATTCGCTGTCTAATCTATCTCTGGGCAGATTCCAAAAGCCAGTAGAGTTTTGATTTTATTTTCTTTTTTCTTAAATTTCATTTATCCATTTGAATCGTTAATAGCTATGACTTTTTTCGGTGATATGGGCCTCGGAAACTCTTTAGGACAAACAATTAGGCAGATGAGGGCATAACATTTTTTGGAAGTTTATTGCATTTTCTTTACCGACATTAATGGATTAAGATAGTGGATTTTTTTAGCCTAAATTATGGCGATTTTTGTGCTTGTAGACTTATTGTCCATATTCGAAATGAGATGAAAAGGACATCTTGGTATAGAAAGTAATTTGACTCGACTGTTTTCTACGTTTGATATTTTACCCATCAATAGAGAGTTTGTTGGATCAAAGAATTAGCTTATAACACTTTCACCAAATCTCTCTCCGGAAATACATGACTTCTGGCCTCACTTTCTTTCACCTACTTTTACCATGAAAGATCTTATTCATGTCAACTGAAATTTGTTAAAAATGACACCAAGCCGGTATTGCCTTTGTAGATCGTCTAAATGTTGAGCTGATGAATTGTTATGAATTCTAAGCCTTGTTCTTCCCTCTGTGTAACTGTGCTGAAGTAGCAAGATTGCAAAATCGTTGTTGAATTATTTGTTTGAAGGAAGGGAAGACCAGCAGGATATTTTAGTACAAGATGAGATGTTTGCAAGGCCAAAGACTCTTATAATAGTTTTCATGTCATTTATTTTTTGAACTATATGAATTATTGGGGGGTAGATTTGGTTAATTTAAATGCAATTTACATCTTCTTGTATGCTAGCATTGTTACATCCATGGTCTGCCGGTACCGGTCGGTATGGGCTGGTACCGGCCGATACCTACTGGTACCGGATCCTACCGGTACAGTACAGCTACATATTTCGGTACCGGCTGGTACCGGCCCGTACCGACGCATACCGGCCCGTACCGAACCGGTACCAGCCCGAACCGACCAGTCCGTACCGGCTCCATTTTTTTTTTTGATTTTTAGCCCCATTGGTACGTACCGGTTCGGCTCGGTTTGGTTCGGTACCGTACCGGTACTGAGTGCCCACCGGTACGTCGGTACAGTCGGTACCGCGTACCTTGGTTACATCTAAATTTGTTTTCATTTTTTAAATTTTTGAAATGTACTTTGACATATGTTACTTATAGTGAATGCAACTTACTAGAAATAAAGTGTACTATTTTGCCAATATCTTAAATATGGATAATATATGAAATGAAAAGTGGGGGGCGGGGAGTGATAAGCATTGTGCTCTAACAAAAACCAACGTTCATCTATTTTACAATTAATTAATTTGAAGATATGGAAGTCTATCTCGTAATAACTATATTCATTTAAAGTCTTCATGGAAGTCTAGTAAGAATTGTGCTCTAACATTCATCTATTTTACAATTAATTAATTTGAAGATCTGGAAGTATATCTTGTAATACCTATATTCATTTAAAGTCTTAATGGAAGGCCTAAAAAATGTCAAATTCTTGGTTACACCTTATTTTTATTATTGTCTGAAGCATTTTGACAAAAAAAATGTGATCTAAGAAACAATGTTTTAAGAGCATTGTGTAAGCTTTAGTTTTCCAGCTAATCACATTCTGCGCTATGATGCATGCATATATTATGCATTGTACTTGTGGATAATTGTCTCCTTTCTCTCACCAATCAGTAGTTATATGTAAGAATTTATGCTTACCTATAATCATATTACTTACTACAAAAGACAATGTGTCAGAAAATGCATCGATGTTTTCTCTTGATGCAAGCATAAAATTTAACACTTGCTTAGGGTTACAAAATACAAGAGAGCCATTTAGATTACATTTTGTTTGCTTTGTTTGCTTTGTTTGCTGGCATGATTAGAATACTGATTAAATGCATCATCATCTTGCACTTGTGGAAAAATTGGAAATCTATACATAGAGTGCTCATAATCTTGGTTTATTTTCATTATAAATTTCAAATCATTCCGAGGACTCCCTGTGAGGATCCGTGCGGGCGTGTGTTTAGTCCCACATTAATTATTTGCTGGGTAAATCTTAGATACTTATATAGGATCAATGAACTCAAATAATACCTTCTAATTTGCTATTTTGGGTGAGGTTTTGGATTGTTACAAATGATATCAGAGCAGATCCGGCTCATAACCTAGTGGACTAGGAGACACTGCGGCACGAATCTATTGGGGCTGACCACGGACCGATCATGGCGCTTGTGATTAGATTTGAATGGATTTGAACTCTCACCCTGATAAAAACGTCAGGGCGTGAATGAGGGTAGTATGTGAGGACCTCTGCAGGCGTGTATTTAGTCCCACATCGGTTATTCACCGAGAATATCTTGGGTACTTATATAGGATTAAGGAGCCCAAAAAAATACCTTCTGCCTAGCCATTTTGGATGAGATTTTGGGTTGTTACAAATGGTATCAGAGTAGATCCAGCCTATAACCTATATGGACTAGGAGACATTGCAGCACGGATCTATTGGGGCTGACCACGGGCCGATCGTACTGCTTGTGATTAGATTTGAATGGATTTGAACTCTTAGCCTAATAAGAACGTCAGGGCTTAAATGTGGATCAGGACCCGTGCAGCCATGTGCTTAGTCCCACATCGGTTATTAGCTGGATAGATCTTGGGCACTTATATAGGATCAAGGAACCTAAATAGTACTTTCCGGCTAGCCATGTTGGGTGAGGTTTTGGGTTATTACACTCCTTTGTAAGAAAGAACCTTTACTATGCACTTCTTCAAAATTTTGCATACTAGAAATTTTGTAGGCCTCATCTTGTCCATTGTATGTTCTTTAGATTGTGCTTCGTCCTTATTCCAAATCTGAGCACATCTAATGAAATGAGAATTCTCTTGAATTCCCTCTCACTATGTCCATCCTAGTCTTCTAAGGCTTTGTTTTCTTCTTTTTTGATATTTTGGTCTGGACTTCTTTTATATGTTCTTGATCACGTAAGCTATGCATATGTAAAACAACTTATTGGGTTCACCTAGATGATAAAGCAGATACATTCGAAATCCATACTCGATCATTCTGGCTCACAAAAGCAAATGTTAATTTTATTAAATTTTCTTTAGGCTACTCTATACCTTTTTGGAGACTCTGTTCCTTTAATCAAAGAGAAAATTTATAAGGTGGTTTTAGTTGGTAGTAGATGTATAATATGTCAATACCTCTTCATTTTCAAGTACATAACCAACTGTTTACTAGCTATTTTCAAAGGGACTTTTGGACAATGAAGGCTGATTGTCCCTATAGGAGTTTATCAAAAATGGCCATTGAAGCACTTGGGTAGCCACTTGGATGGCTATGCATGATCATTTGACTCTTACTTGTAAAAAATGCTAAGCAGTCATTTGGTAACTCAGCTGTTTAAACATCTTCTGATATGCTTTATTGTCCATGTCATCAGTTTATCAATTTAAATAATGATCCATAGATTCTTTGAACTTGTAGCTTGTCAATGTTTACTATGTTTTATTATTGATCTAATGATCGAAGTAGATATTCAATACCAGCTAATTGGAACCTTTTTTTTTAATTTATGTAAGCACTGCATACCCTTGAATGCATTGCTTGCAGCATGTTTAAGTGTACCAAGAAGAGAGATACACGGTTGTTTATGACTACGTACATGTGTCCAGTCCTAGCCTCATCTAACAAGAAGCTACTCATTTTGTCTCCTGTTGGTGAACAAAGGCACTCAGAGTCTAATTATCTTACTGTATCCAAACACCTGCCTTTCTTTATTGGTGAAAAAGCTATCTCCTCTCAAAATGTGGTTAGCTAAGAAGCATTGACGCCAAGTCAAGGCTTCATGGAAGGATTGAACAAAATTTGGTGTTCAGCTGTCAATTTCCTTACAGAGGCTACTTTAGGCAATATTTGGCCTATCATGACATTTAGAAGGCCAGTTGATGAGTAGGACTGCTCAGTAACTCAACTCATTTAACAAGGGAGATTAATTGGAAAATGCTTTTTCTCTAGAAGCCTCCATCTCCCTCATTTTGTTCTCATCGTCAATTTTTGTTTAAATATATTCTTTATTTTAAATATTTTTTTCTCTTTTTCTTTATTCTCATAATTATCATATGTTCTACTTTTCTGCTCCTTTTATTCCTATGGTCGATAATGATGCTACACCCCCATAATGATTAAGACAGCTGCCAATCATACAAGTCATTTCACTTAAATTATAATGTTTCTAACAATTTTTTATTATATAATGTGGCTAATTTTGATGTCAAAGTCATTCTTTTCACATAACAGTTTAATAGGCCCTTTAACTGCATAAACAGATTAATGCAAATGTTCAACGCTATTCTATTGCTTATGTTTAAAGAAGAATAGAATTAATGTTAGATTTGTAATTTTGTGCGGCATAATAGAGCAGTGAAAAAATATATCAAAATTTCTTTGACTGGATTGAGAAATGTAATGCAGCTTCCCATGCATGTTTTTATTATTTATTGAATGAACGTATAACTTATGCTTCATCTGTTCTATGTTTTGGACAGAAGGATTCCTTTTGTGCTCATTTGCACTTTTTTGTAGGTCATAATCTATTCACCAGCTCGGACTGCAACTCAGCAAGGTTCTGGAAAAGTGGGAAAGTGGAAAATCAATTTTATGTCAACCCAGAAGTATGATTCTTACTGATTTTTTATTTACCATTTTTTCTTTATAGTTAAAGGAATAGTCAATGTTTGTAACATAATTTTTTTGGTGCAATCATATTGCACAGCAGATTGTTGATTTTTTTTGATTGACACTAATGTGGTTTTTAGATCTCATCTGTGAATGTGGACTTCTGAATCCTTCTGTTCATGCAGGCTATTTCAGCATAGCTAATTGTTCTTAATTATGTTTATGATGTTGAGCAAGTCGATTACAATTTTATCTACATTGCATTCATTTGTTATGTTAGTCCATTTGTTTCAAGAATCAGCTAAGCTATTTGGATCTCATATACAGCTGGCTGATGACTCCTAAATATGTAAACCATCGCAATTATCCCATCTGTAGTATTGGGAGATATCTATTTGATCAGAAATGACATGGGGATTTTATTTTTCAACTGTATATAACCTGAGTGATGACTAAAAGAACATATCACTCTTATTGCTCTTATTCTTTGCTACTTTCAAAATATAAAGTTTTGTGAATAACCACTACTAAAAGACATGATGAGAGGCATTCAGGACAATGGACTTCTTTAAAACATTAGTGTAAATCTAGGAAACCATTTATTCCAGAAAGAAAAAATGAGGGATGCAGTGATAGTTTCCTTTCGTGAGGGATCTGAGAAAAAAGTTATGATGATGCAAATTTTACCTAATTTTTTAGTGTAGTTCTCCTCTTTTTGATACTTGCATTTGGTAAGAACATTTCTAGCTGAGGATCATTTGATAGTTTACCATTGAATTTGAAGTTGTAATCATTTTTTCCTGTTCGGTGTAAGGTTTATGATTCAAATTTCAGATCAACTAATTCAGCTAGGAAGATAGGTGATGAAGTATCATGATGGATGTGGAAGGAGGGGTACTGAACAACTTATAGATCAA
Organism: Phoenix roebelenii; assembly: GCA_025769935.1. NCBI lineage: Eukaryota > Viridiplantae > Streptophyta > Magnoliopsida > Arecales > Arecaceae > Phoenix > Phoenix roebelenii. The sequence continues at coordinate 89,560 of JAOXJJ010000534.1, forward strand.
TCGGGCAATATATTATATAACATATGCCTTTTCAATTATTGAAGTAACATTGTCATGGACAAGCATATTTAATGACTGAAATGTGTATTAGTGCCATCTACATAAATTGCATGCACCAGCCAAATTAGGAGGAGAGTTGCTGCCTAAAGGTGTTGTTGGGGCAATGGAGCAACCACCTTGGTTTAGCCTATTTGGGGTGGCCTATAATTTAGTCAAGATGTCAAAGTCTAGTATTAATTATTCTATAATAGCTAGTGGTTGTTATGCTTTAGTGTTATGTTATTAATCTTGAATGTGTGTCTTAATATTCTAGGATTATTAATTATTAAAAATATTTTTTTATTTATCTTTTGGAAAATTGTAAGTAAATGCAGTGGGATATGTAAGGTCATCTTGCATCTATATAGATATATAGCAGGGAAAGAAAAATAGTGAATAGTGAAGAATTTGGAATGACATTTGTATTAAAGTTTCTTTGAATTTAGTGGTGGATTCCACTTGTTATCTCTTTTTTCCTCCTTTCCTCTTCCCTTATCTCTTCTCCCTCTTTGTTTAAGTCCCTACTATTTTCTACATTAGTTGGTATCAAAGTATTAGTTTGATCTCTCATCCCTTTTACTATTCCCTCTTCAACAAGACATCTTCATCTTAAAATCATGGTCTGCAACAACAAGAAGTAAGTTGAATCCCTTTGACACGGTGAGGAGTTAATGAACATGAAGGATGCTTGGCTAGACTAGAAGGATAGATAAAGGTTTCAAAGAAGTAACCAATTAGTTCGAAGAACAAAACAAAAGGTTCAAGCAACTTCAAGCTATGCTTTCTCAACTCATGACAACTAGAACTTCTTCAATTGAAAGGCTATCATCCTCTGAAGTTTTCATCATAGCATCAAGATCATCATGAGGGTAGCACAGCAAGGACATCTATAGGCCTACACCATCAACTTCTTAACAAAGCTTTGAACACAAGGATGAGTTCCACACAGTGGAAGTGTCGGACACTGAAGCAATGGAGCAACCATCTTTGTCAGCCCGTCTTGGTTGGTTCCCATTTTGGAGTGGCCTATAATTTAACCAAGAGGTCAAAGTCTAGTACTAATTATAACTCTTAATATTTTTAGACTTATTAATTGTGTTTCATGTATGGTATTTTTTAGAGTTTGTAGAAGTATTTATTTATTTGATTTTTGGAAAGTTGTAAGCATTAATGCAGTTGGAAATGTAAGGTCATCTTGTGTCTATATAAATAGATATGCAGTAGGAAAAGAAAGATAGTGAATAATGAATAATTTGGAATGAAATTTGTATTAAAGTTTCTTTGAATTTAGTGGTGTATCCCAGTTGTTATCTCTCTTTCTTACTTTCCTCTCCTCGTTCCCTATCTCTTCTCCCTCTTTTTTGCTTAAGCCCTACTATTTCCATTGTCAGGAGGTGCGATGTTGAAGCTTTTAGATTGAGAAAAAAAGAGAGAAGAAAGATGGAATAAGAATGGGTAGAAGAAAAAGCAAGGAAATGTCTTCTTTTGGTCTTCGATAAGTTCACATGATATGGGAAAACTGTAGCTTATGCCACTACAAGTGTTTAGTGCAGCTTAGGAGAAACCTCCCAGTTTTGACTGTGCCTACTTTAATTTCTTTAACCATGAGTGTACCAGAAGTTTGGGATTTGGAACTATTTCTTCATGCACTAGAGACAATACCATGGATAAATAATCTGGACTTGCACAAAGTGGGTTGTAATAGTAAAATTCGGCTTCTCTCTCAGATTATTCTTTACCATCAATCAACACATACACGTGTGGGCATAAAGATTTCTGCTAACTTTGTTTAGATTTTGTGTCTGTCGTAGTGCTTGTCGTTCCTCATTTCTTCTTGTGGTCTGTAGTTTTTCTTAGGAATATAGTATAGTATAATGACAAAAATGATTCAGTTGTGTTTTGTGCAATATGCCCTGGTTTTGACACTGTATTGCCTGTAGGTGGGAGAATCCATTGATGGGCTGGACTTCCACAGGTGACCCATATGCTAATGTGGGTGATGCAGGTCTCAGTTTTGTCAGTGAAGAAGCTGCAAAAACATTTGCTGAGAAGCATGGATGGGACTATGTGGTAAGCATTGCTCATTCATAACTCTTTTAGACTGTTAAAGTGAAAGATGATACCACCTACTTTTGATAGAAACAAGTTTTTAATTCCTGTGATTAGCAGAGTATTTACTGTGTTTAGATGAAATTTAGTGCTCAGTCATTTGTAATGTACTCATGGCTGAGTAAGCCGTGGTTTAGTGACAAAAGTCCTTTTGCACCAGTCTCATCTATTGCATTTTGGAAGACAGACATGCAATTGTTTGTTTGGTTGACCTTTCTTCTAAACTTGGATTTACTATCACCAATTGGTACCCTTGTACCTACTTCCATTTATTGTGCTCTAGACGTACTATGGTTGGAAATTTCCAAGACGTTGTTGGTAGCCATGGAACTTGTTATGATTTTTCTTGTTATCTTGAATCTGATTATGCAGAATGCATTTTCTTTAGAAGTTGTCTAGGCCAGATGAAGCTGTCAGTGCTTTCCGATGATGTCTAATTGCTGCATCACACTAAAATTTAAGAGGACAATTACTTTTGGATAAAATTTACAAAAAACATCGTTAAGGAAATGAGGTGTATACTATAGACATACATGCTTATGATAATGGAAGAAAAGTGCATTGATGAGTGCATACCTCCTACCACTTTTTATACTAGATCATTAAGATAAGATGATGAGAGACTATAGCCTTTGTAATTAGAGAAGAGAAATGATGATACCCAATTATCTAAATTAAAATCACTAATCATGGAGCTCCCCATTGTAAAAATTGGAGCTCTATAGATGCATTGGTAGAGTCCTGAGTTTCTCAAATACAAACTTCTGATGATGTTGGTCTCCTTCTGACTTGTACCTTCATTATGAGTTACACTTATTCTACTCCAAGTAGGACTTTTAAAATTATTAAATATGTACCTCTCCATTCCATGTGGAACTTGGATATGGTGAATCGGTCAAGACCGGCATCATCCATTCAATACTTGGCCTCTAGGGCATTCTATAGTTCCTTAGCTGTCTTGGTGGGAAGGTGCATATCCTAAAGACAATCGGATAAGGCACCAAGAATCCTATGACGAAAATAAAAGTCTATTTATTCGGGGGTTTTAGTTTAAGAACTAGAGGATCCAGTTTTCTGGGTACTAGGAGTTAAAGCTAGGTGGGTGGTCAACCTAGAAGATGGTTTAGGATCAGGTAATTGTTTGGCCGAACGGGACGGAACCGTCCGGTTCGGCTCGTACCAAACCGACCAGGTCCCTGACCAGGTCGTTTGCCTAATAAAATTGGGTCCGGCTCCGAACTGGCCGGAACCGGACCAAACCGGTTGGAACCAGTCGCGAACTGGACGGTTTGCACCGAGTCGGCCTAGTTCGGAACCGGGCCCCCTCTCTCTTTTCTTGTTAAAAGAAGAGGTTAAGAAGGCTCGAGGTCTTCCCAACATTACTTCTCTGTAACACTTACACCCTAATGGTTCTTCCTTTTCCTCAATTTGAAAAATCACACCGATTCAACATAATTGAAGGAAGATCGAGAGATGCTTAGACGAGGCCACACGTTACCCAATCGACTCGGTCAAGAAGGCGACATACATTCTCCCAACATAGCCAGACAGAGGGGCGCAAAGGAAAGCAGGCAGCGAGTGGCATGAAGGATAAGCAGGCAATTGCTCAGTATGCCAAAAAATGGCACCTGCAGCCTCCAGGAGAGTGTGAAGGAGTAGCCAGTACACTCAGATTTAGAGACGAAGAGTAGCAGTTCTGGTAGTCATTGATCAGCTGGCCATAGAGAGTGGAGGACATAAGACCACTGTTTATAAGACAATCGCAGGGTGGTATTTGATTTACCAGCGAGTCTCAGTTTACGCATGCTGCACAGGATAGGGACCACAATGCATGATTTGAAAGAGCCTGTGAGGATACGATTGCATATAGAAGACGGACTCCTCGACATTATTCAGGAAGACACGATGCAGCTGCAGATGACTCATATGTGGAGTAGGATCCATAGATGTATCAGGTTCCGAGTCGTATACTGCATCCTATTACCCACAGCCATAGGCAGCCTATGATCCATACAGATACGGATATGGATATGATACGTTTGAGGCATCTTCTGGTGGTTACTATCCTACATAGTACGAAGCATCTTACGTGTCGGATTTTGCTGTCGGTTTATTCGGATGGACTTCTTCACAGTTGTTTTATCAGTCATATGATACATCTCAGAGCCATAGCTTTAGCAAGAGATTCGAGAGTGCTTATAATTTAGAACGTGTTCCTTATAGGATAAGCATACAAGCCTATAATGCTGTTTGCTTAGAGGGGTGGATTGATGTGCCTCGTGACTATGCTAATGATCCAGATATCTATGAGAGGAATCACCACTCGACGAGATTTTATATATCGATATGCATGTTGTACTTTAAATATATATAATTGATTATATTATTTTATATTTTTTTACCTCACTAATTGATTTAAGAATATTTCATTTTGCTTTTTTAGCATACATCTCACTAATCATTTTATGTTTTGTATCACTTTAAAACAACAAGATGCATCTTTAGGTTAAACCGGGATCATAGAAACATCAAAAAACATTAGAAAACATCAAAAAAATTAAAAATACATCAAATTAGACTTAAAATTATTGAAAAAGTTGAAAAAGATTGATTGCTAATAAATTAAACTTAAAAAACTCAAAAAAAAATTGGGCGTGCCGGTTCGGGCACACCCAAGCATATTGTGTCGGTACGGTATCGAATTGGTACCATACTGATTCGTGTGCCGACCAGTACGGGTCTCGGTACCAGTTCAACGGACCTTGACCAAGATCAAACTTAAAGTGGTAAGCTAGTATCTCACTTAATTCTGTCATTTTCTAAAGGAAGAGCCATTGCACTTTTAAGGTTTGATGTGTTGAATTCATACTAACTAAAGTCGATATCATAAATTAAAAAGCTTTTGTTCATCTAGGGCTCTAAAAGTTCATCTAATTTGCACTCATTTTTTTAATCTAACTTCCAAGAAGTAAAGAATATCTCACATTTTTTCTATTTTCTTTTATTTCTTTTGTGAATATGTCTTATGGTTTCCAGAACAATCGTAAGCATGATGCTTACTAAATATTTGGAAGTAAAAAATTTGCACTGGTTGATGGTAAAGTGACAAATATCTGTTTTAATTTTTTTTTTTTTTTTTGCATGTATACTCTTCTAAATATACGAAATTGTGTGAATACAAAGTTGCTATTTACATGAATACTCTTATAAAATACTCTTTTTGCATGTATACTCTCGATGCTACAATTCTATCAATCACATAAGTTCAAAAGGCATTTCTTGGAATTAAAAAAGAATTAGAATTATGAATTGGCCTTTTTATGATTTAACAATTAAATCATTTTTATAATTTTTAGTAGTTATGCTTAAAAAATAGCTTGAAAATCAGAAAGTTATATGTGAAGCGATAAAATACAAAATGGCAATTTTAGAACTCATCGTGTTAATTTGTTCCATATTTATTATACTTAACTAACATTTTTTTCAATTTTTCATTTTTCCATTAAAAATAATCTAAAAATCATGAAAATATCCATTAACTATTTGAACATGATATAAATGTTAGATTTATACGAGACATTTGCTGATAATTTTTTAGATTTTTATGTAACTTAGGAACTTTTAACTTTCTTGATTAAAATATTAGTTATATGATCTTAAATAATTTCAAGAAGATATTCTAGCCACAAAAATTATTGCATATGCATGCTATGAATGCAATCATACTACCATATTTTTGGACTAAATTCCCATATATTTTAGTTTTTATTAATATCTTAATATTAAAAATATTTCTAAAAGTAATATATTGGTCCAAAAAACAAAACTCGCCATATTGTAAGCTGCCGTCCACCCTACAACATATCCAATATTCAGATAAAAAAATTTGACATGGGTCTCCCATTTTCTCTGATTTATGTCATCTTTGGGCCAAAAAAAAAAACAAACAAAAGATTGGAGGGCCTCACCTGAATGGAGTACCCTCCTTTGCTGTGGTGTTGGTGAGACCCTTCCTGATGAGAAGAAAGAAGCCTGCTCCTTTCTTCTCTCTCTCCTTTCTCCTTCGAATGTAGGACATCCTTGATTAGGCAAAATGTAGGGATGCTTGATGGGTTGTTTGGCTAAAAGGTTAGGAAATTTTGTGTAAGAACCTAGGGTTTATGTTGGTATATAGATGGATAGCAATGTGGGTGCAACATAAGAGCAAAAAGATGAAGTTTTGAGGATTTTACGTGAGCTGGAAGTAGAAAAACAGGAATAAAAATTTTGTATATTTTGTGAATTTGAAGGCTAATTAATTGATCATCGGCTATGGGTTTTGTTGCTTTTGGTTGCTCGGGGTTAGTGGAGATGGAATCAAATCTAAATTTAGATTTTAACGTGCTATAATTAAAGAAAAAAGAAGAAAAAAAGAGAGATTTTATAGGCATCACACCTAGAATCCCGTAGAAATGCATCACACCTAGAATCCCGTAGAAATGCATCACACAACTATCAAAGAAAGCATAACTTCTTAGAAAAATTCTCTGAAATTTTGACTGCCTTTTTTAATAATGGGAGATTACAACCCTATTTATAGAGTTCCAATACACCTATTCCTACTAGAACTTGGACTCCAAATAATAAATCTGTAATTTAACTAATAAAATGCAAGTGAAGATCAGAAATAAAGTCCCAAAACATATATAGATCTAACATACAACCCATGAGCCATATGACAGCCCATATCCAGAAAATCTGGAAAATTACAAAAATGCCCTGGGCTCTAAAAATTTCAGAAATCACTAATAAAACTGAACTAACATTATATTACTGCTGAAAATATAAAATTATGATTGTATAATGACTAATTGACCCTAAGCAATGTTCCAAGAAGGTCCCACATCATCCAACACATTCCAAATCAAGGCTTGAGCATTAGAACCAGCATTAGGATGCCATTTATAAGTCTTCAATGGCTGTTGTCAACATCCTCCATCACCTTCTCTCTCCCTCTCTCTCCTCTCTTTCTCACATTATGGGGCTAGAAGGGCTCACAAGATGCCTAAAGGATCTTTAAATCCAGCTGCCCCCCTTTTCTTTAAAAAGGAATCGCGAGTTGTCTCGGTTGGGATCGACTCATATCGACAATATCGATATCTGTACTTGGTGGAGCTGATTCGGTTTGGCAGTGACAACCAAAACATGTGACATGTCGACCGAACAGAGGTCTATGCTGGCTAGTACCAACCTATCTTTGCCAGAATGCTTCGTCTGGAGTTGGTTTTGAAGACTTGAGCCCTATCCTAGTGCTGGAATACAAGTACAAATGGAAATGAATTGATAAAGCATTGCCTGAGAAAAAAAATTGTCACTCCCAGTGGAATGGTATGTGTTGCCGGTATCGTCTCATTTTGCCAGTATGCTAAACCATGGTTTGTCATATCACCTTTGACATGGATTCACCCATTTCCCTGAAAAAATTTTCTTTTTTAGGTCTCTCTTTTGGTCTATGTAGAATTATCATTATCATGTTTATGGAAAATGAATAAGATCGTACCATTCAATTAGTCCTCATAAAGCTTATGTATATATCTCTTGACTTTTGCATCATGACTCCATTATCTCTTGTGCAGGTGAGGAAGCCTCATACACCTCTTTTGAAGGTATGTAATTCTTTCCTCAAGCATGTTATCCTACTTATAGTTAGTTGAGCCATTGCAAATTTATAATTCGAGCAAATTTTGAAATGTTTATTTGCATAAAAAGGACCATGAATTCTTTGGGATATTCTTGCTGTTTTTGTAAGTAATAGGTGCAACAAATAATCAAATAGAGCCATCTTCTTCATTTTTTTTTTATGGAGAAACTGTATGGCTGCTCCTATATTATTAAAGAATCATCAACATATGGAGATGGGTGAGTGTATAATAAGAATCATTCAACTTTGAAATTTATAAAAGAATTGTATTAAGAACATATGGGTCCTATAAAGTTACCAATTTGCTTGCAGCCAATCTTAGAAATGCATTTGTGCATGTATGCATAGCATGCGATAAAGGGAAATTCCACATTATGACTCCATGGTGTTAAATAATTCATTGATAGAATCTAATATTCATAAAAATAGTCAAGATATGTTTTGAAGGAAGGAAAACAAGAGAGCTGCCCCATCTGACAATATTTCTTTTAATGATTAGTAAATAACTACTTATTGTTTTATGATATGTTGATGGATCCCGAATGGGTATTTCCTTGTTAAGATATAATTAACAAACATGAACATTTGAGAACTGTCTTCTGGTCCAGGCTACTTAGTGTCATGGACTTGCAGTCCAAAAGCTTAAGCTGTTAGGAGGAGGACCGGCCCAAAAGCTAATAAACTCATGTGGCATCCTTTTTATTAGTCAATATGGGGCTATGACAATCTCCCCCATCCAATCTGGTGATGCCCTCGTCATGGTTGGCTCTTACTCGAGAGAGGAGGATACCCATGACCTGGGTCCTACTTGACCCTACTAGGTCCTTGACCTTGGTATCCCCCAATGAGGGTCTCACATGACTAATAAAGGTTATGATGCACAATGGATCCAGATACCACATGTCACGGACCCAGCCTAAAAGTTTAACACTGACTCGCAGCTCAAAAGCTTAAGCTGTTGGGAGGAGGATCAACTCAAGCTAATAAACTTATGTGACACCTTTTTTATTAGTCAATGTGGGATTATGACATTAGGCAAGCTATACTTGAGAAGAGATACCCTTTGGCTTGTCAAGACAATTGAATGTGGTAGGGAAACACCATAGTTCTTCCAAACATGTTGCAAAAAATAGGTGGCAGCATATAACGTTATCCTTTATGAGCTTTTGCTTGCAAATGGTTTCTCTGGAGATCGCTGCTTTCCTCCGTTAACCCACCATCTTTGATCTATTGAAATTTAGGCATGGCTTTCCTATCTCATGTTATAACATTAATAAAATGCTGAAAATCCAGCTTCATGACAATTGGAGTCAGAGTGGGTAGTAGACGAGCATAACTTTTTTGGTGTTTGATCAGACAATATCTGACCTTGTCTTTTGTTTGCATGTCCTCAAGCTCTGAACTCTAAAGTATGGTAAGCATTGATGTGAATGCTTTTATAAAAGGAAACAGTTTTTTGTAGGTAGGAGAAAAGGTGGAAACTTTACATTGTTAGGGGCTATGCTTTGTTTAACATGCTACTCTCTGTATTTATGAGATGTGCCCCTAGAATTAAATAGCTACTAACACCAATATTTGTTATGCTTTTTTGGATGTATGACCTCATATTTGTTATTTGCATGTATAACTATGCAAATTGCCTTTTGGTGTAGTTACATTTTCTGGTTGATCTGCAGTTTGAAAATGTTAGAAATATGTGTCTAGCAGCTAAAGGTCTAAAATACTCTTACAGTGTCACACATTTGTCCTCTGGAATCATAGCTACTAACACCAAAGATGATTCCAGCTGTAAGTTTGTAGGTTGGGTTATGTTTTAACCCTTTTGGACTGTGGCTAATGTTGGATAGATGAAAAGCAATTTGCAAGGTTGCACATAGAGATTGTAAAATTACAATGGTATATATGCAGGAAGGCATATTCAAAAGGTATATCTGCAAACAACCCTTACATATATATTAAAAGGATTAAACACTTAATCTCACCTGAGAAGTGGCCTAGTGCTCCACTTACCTGCATACTATATATTTAAACCAGAAGGAAAATGAATGGTCACCAAGAAAGTCATGACTAAAAGGAGTGTTTTATAGGGCTAGCAAGTCGATTAAGACGATAGTGCCATAGATAATAGAAAGTTTATGGAGTAAGAGATAATTAAGGATACTGTTGTTTTAAAGTGAATTAGATTAAAATTGATTATTTTGGGCAGATGGGGTTGATTATGGTTTCCTGAAAAGTGAAAACGGATGGGCGAAGGCCAAACAACCTTGATGTGACACAAAAACATGAATAATTGACATTACGAATGACAATCCAAAGCTTGCAGAAAAACTAAGAGCAGATCCGGTAGCCAGATGTCTTTTTTTCGAGTCTTTATATTTGAATGACAGATGGCAGAGGGAAGGTTTGCACCTCCATTTCATCAGTTTGGTTATTGATCTCAGAGGCTTGCTGGTTTGGATTCAAATCCCTATAATTTGGTCTTGATCCAGGTACTTGTCTGATGGTTAATGATGTGTAATTCTCTGATATTAAGCGACAGCTTGACAAGATTTACTGCTGAAGGAATAACATTTTGGGGAATGAAGAAACAAGCACATACAATGTGAATATTGGCAAACAATAATCATGTGTAAAATAAGACTTTGCACATGTATGGCCTAGCAATACATACTGATTATATAAGACATGGTTTCACATGTTTAGTATAGCATATGGCAAGCAACATGGTTTGTATTTTCCAGAAGACAGTTGAGAGATGCTTGGACCTATCTTTCAGATTATGTTGCAGGTTAACTGTATGTGATTAGGAGTCAGAGTAGGAGACCTTTTTGTCGATGAACATGTCTTTTTCTCTTATGGGGTCTTTTATAATGGTATGGATGTTAGAATGACAATGATTTTGTTATATAAAAGCTAAGGGTTATATCTAAGCCAACAAGATCTATGATGTGCATAAACAAGGTACGGTGCAACATCTATTCATTGTTGTATAGTGGTGTCTGAATTATTCCCAAAATCCTGTCACTGTTAATCAGACCTTTTGTGGTGGGTCAGGTTTCCTATTCTATGTTTTGGGGTGGAAGCACCATAACTTTTCTAGCAGTCTAGTCCACCGTTTCTATCTGGCTAAAGGGTTAATCAGATCTTAGGTATTTATGGAACTTCTGTATTTTGCTCTGTTGGAATCACAGGGGCCATGTTTTGGTCTAACTGTCTTGTAATTTATGCTTTTACATATCCGACTTGCCCTCTTGATAGTGTTGGAAAATCTTGGAGGTTGCTCCTGGTTTGCAACGAATTTAGATGGCATATCAGATTGGTCCAGTTTATCGTTTAGTGTTTCACCTCCTTGGTTTCATGGCAGTGTTACCTGGGCATATGTCACGAGCATCAGTTGTCCAAATTTTTAGAAGAGCTGGACATGGGAACCTTCAAAACATTGGACATGGGGACATGTCCATATTACCAGGCTGTTTCCATGAACATGTACATTTATTTTTTATCTAAGGAATAACTTGTTGGATCAGTTGCTTTTAACTTGATAATATTGATACAACTTTTGCTAGAAGTTATACTAGACTGAAAAAACTTTTAAATGCAAAAGTTGATACTTGATAGTGATGATATCATGCTTTTTTGATTTGTAGTGTCAAGGTGTGTCATGTCGTATTGAGGCTTTTTAATATATGAACGCATAAAAAAAAAGGAAGTGCTTGGTAACACTTTTTCATGGGAAGGCTCTCTTGCCCAATTAGTGAAAGCAATTTGGGCAAAACTTAGTGAAATATCACTACTTAAATCAATCCTAGGGCCTGCTTGGTATTGTTGTTGTTTTGTGTTTTTGCTTCTCAAACAATTAGGTAAATATCACAGGATTGATGTTGGATATAGCATTTGGACAAAACTGCTGTTATCCCTTTTATTCACTTTTTCTCCGAAAGCAATAAGCCTTTGCTACCAAAAACTCCAAAGATTTTACAATTCTAAAAATAAAAGGTTTCATTGTACATGCGTTCGGTCTAGTTCGGTTTTTTCATGGGTTTCTGGAAGCAAAAACAGAAAATAAAAGCAATGTCAAACAGGCCCTATGATTAAATGCCTACCAGTTTTGTAATAGACAGGCTATTTGTGCTTTCAGCCAGTGTTCCTGAGTTTAGCTTGTTATGAGGTTAACAGTAAATAGGACAAAGGGGAGAGGTATATCCATGGTCAGTCTTGTCAATTGCAAGTGTGCAATGCATGGTATGCCGTACTGTACCGAACCGGACGGTACCGGACATACCGTACTGTACCTATTTGGTACCAGTATCAGTGGTGGCATACCAACTTCTCTAGGTGATAGCAGAGACGAGTCATGGTCGTAGCAAGTAACACGTGCCTCTTAATTATCCAACATCAGTTATATGCTGCTGAAGACATGGATTCTGAAAAGATCTTGAAATGGTTCTTTCAGCTTCCTGATCTTATAAAATTTCTTAATCTATTGGAGCATAATTGTTTTTTTGTTTCCAACAATAGTGTGATCCTATGTTTTCCACGCCATGCTCTCAATATGTTAGATTGATTGCAATTGCTTAAAACAATTTAAGCGTTATGTTTAAGAAGCATGTTCCTTTGACGTCCTTGCATGGCAGCCTTGTGATTGGATGGAAGCTAGATTGAATAAAAGCTTGTCATTTACGTTTTGTTGTTTACTGTTATCAAATTATTGTCAGTGAAGTGTTTGTTTCATAGTGACAGTACGTACTGTTTTGAGATACCATATGTTTTCTTTTGGGTCATTTTGGCTTGAATCTCTCTCTGTTCTGAAATTTTCCTTTGTGCAGGCAAAGACTTACGCAGACAATTTCAAGTGGAAGGGACCCCCAAAGAGTGATGAACAATAAAAACCACTCTCATCTGCTCTCTAGTTGTTCTTTTTTTTTATTTTTCATTGTGGTTGGGCTTCTGATTTCTCTTTTGCGTCCAAACTGAATGCAATGCATGCAAGTCAGTCTTACACTGTGAGCTCTCGCACATCTAACGATAAATAATATTGAATTAAACTCATGTCATTTCTATACACTCTCCAGTCTAGTCTCTTCTACTATACAGTTACAGCACTTCTGTTCTTAATATTGTTTACACGAGAGGGCAGAAAAGGGTGGAAGACGATGGAGAGCCGTTCAAAGCTTTGCAATGGCTGGCAGAAGCCTCATCAGCAATGTGAAACCTCCGGGTGAATTGGACTCAACAGTAGAGCCTTATCAAATGAAAGCTGCATCAATGGTGGTCTTTTTTTTTTTTTGCTAAAACAATAGGAGGAGGAGGAACCCCACGTGCGTAGCAGCCCCCACTGGATCCCCTTCCACCAGAAAATATTCGACGCGGGTCGCAAGTTTTTGCGTACCTTTTTCAATCTGTGAAAAATTCTATTGGGCCATCCATGTGTAAGTACATCATTCCAGCATCATTTTAGTACTGATGGAACGAAAGCATATCGACATAGAACCATCCGGACGTGGGACATACGGTCTCCTAATTTAATCGACGCCCGTGCGTTTCGAATCCGGACAACTTGGATAGTGTCCAAGCTCCGTTACCACCAGGTTACCACATTGGTGGCCTTAATGGTGGTCTTCGTCTAGTTGCATGCCTACTCTTATTGTCACCCTGCATGCGAACCCTTTGGACGTCCGCTGCGCCGACGGCTCCGACAGGTCGGGCATCACATCTTGGCTGATCCTCTTTGATGCTGGCCGCTTCCCGAGCCCATGGCTGCCCTAGGAGACCATCTAGTCGAGCCAGAAGCACTACTTGTAGGTGGAATTGGCGAGCTGGACCTGGAGCACGATGGACTCCACCTCAGCCTCCACCGCCTCCGGTTTCTTCTTGGATGCCGGTGGGGTGGGGCTGGTGTGATGACCTGTTTTTTTTTTCCTTCTCTCTGCTGTGTTTTTTTTTTTTTTTTTTGTGGGAAGATTATGGAAGGTGTTATGGAAGGAGATGGCACATGCGCGAAGATTGGTTACGTGGAGAGGTGGATTATGGAAAGAGGACGCGTAGGCTCAGAGTGGGGTGATTCAAATGATCCATACGGTGATAGAATGCCAAGATGATCGGGCTAAAATTGAATCAGATATGGATAAGAAATTGGTGGGTGTATGCATTACAAATACAAATATAGATATAAATATTAAATAAATACTAAAATTATTACTCTAAATAGATATGGAAAAGAACTAGATATAAGCATATCCATATTCCTTCTAAATTACGAATATAAGTTGGATATTAGTTGTGAGGACCCGTGCGGGCATGTATTTAGTCCCACAGTGATTATTTGCAGGAAAGATTTTGGATATTTATACAGAATTAAGAAACCCAAAAAATATCTTTCAGCTAGTTATTTTAGGTGAGATTTTGGGCTGTTACAAATGATATTAGAGTTGACTCAACCTGCTCATGTGGGCTAAAAGACACTCACTACAAAAGAAAGGATATCTTTCATCCCAACGCCCCCCCAAAGCGTGAGTAAGATTTGGGGCAGGTGGGCGTGGGCTCGATTTAGCCCGACGTGTCGGAAAAGCGTCGTTGGACCGCCCTTTCAAACAGTTGGTTTGTATGGGACTAGGCCAACGCTTTAAAGCGTTGGCTTATTGTTTTTTACCGACGCTTTAAAGCGTCGTTAAAGGATTTTCTGCCACTTGCAATTTCCGACGCTTAAAAGCGTCGGCAATAGGATTTTTTTTTTTGCAAAAAAAATTTATAAAAGCAATTTTTAATACTCTGTATACATTAAATTCTAACAAAACAAATACACTAAATCACATAGATAACAAAATACACGTCACAAACAAGAACTTTTCATTCAAAATATTCATATT
>JAOXJJ010000534.1:116021-126257 GCA_025769935.1 Phoenix roebelenii
GCCGCCCCCTCTTTGCACCCCTCTTCTTCATCCACGATCGTGCCTAGGGCACGATCGTAAAAAGAGGGATGGGCCCGATCTTTTCGGGCCAGCCCGTCTCTCTTTCCCCCTTTTTTTTTCTTTTTCTTTTTTTATGGGGTATTACACACACACACATATTCACATACGTATACATATGCATATACATGCATATGAGTATGTGTATGTGTATATGTATATCTTTGCATTAACTAGGGCTGCAAATGGGCGGTTCAAACCCGGGCTAGGATGAGCCTGACCAGATAGAACAAATGCATCTTTCGGATCAAGCTGAGGCCTGCCCAACCTGGTTTGGTCGCACAGCTTGTCGACTCAAGACCAACTTAATTATTATTAAATTTAATCTTGAGCCTAGTTGGCCTATTTAGGCAGCTAAGGAGAAGACCAGGAATAAGGTCAGATGCAGAAAGATGATAATAACAAACACTGAAATGGAGGCCAAAAGCAAATAGCATTTGGATTCTCTGGTTGGCACCCTCTTCTGAGTTCTTATGTCAGGGAGATGTTTTATTCGAACTTGAAAGGTGCCATTTTTATTGTATTTCTCAAGAAAAGCAGTGGAGGCCAAAAATGAATGCAATTCTTAAGTTGCTTTAGAAGTGGATCTAGCTTTTACATGATCCACGTTAAGGAGGAAGAGCTTTGTGCTTTGTTGGTAGTTTTTCCTAGCAAGTCTTCAGGTGCCCAAAGTATTTTCTTTGCTTGATCAGTGCCATGTTTACTCTGTACAAGGTTTGCTTCTACTTCTCTATCCTTATATATTCCTGCATGCTGAATGAATTCCAGACCTAGAACTTCGCCTGCTTCTAAATTTCCCTGGTAAGAGAGAAGATTTTGCCCAAGTATTTGCAAAGCCGGGTCCTCATGGCAGCAATTCTGCACCAGTATCCTTACTTACAAGCTCTCTCAAAGGCAATGGAAAATTAATTTCCCACTTTGTAGCCATACACATTCCCCCTTTGGTCTCTTGACATACTCGAGAAACATGAACATCTGAAAGTTTTGCTAAAAGACAAGTGACTTGAAGAATTAGACATGCCATTTTACATATTTCTTCTCAGAAGCATTGTGAATGGACAATGACTGTTTTTGAATCTCCCTCCTGCCATTATTCATGAGGTACTTGACATTATATATATATATATATATATATAAAGAAAGTAATTAAAGATGGAATATGAGCAAGGCATGCTAATTAATCAAAGCACTGTCTTAAATATAATAATTTCTTCCACATGGTAGATGGAGGTGAGCGAGCTAATAGAAAATTCATCTACAGGATGCAGTGGCCAATTAATAAATCTACTTGGGCTTTCCACTACCCAATTAATTTTATTGAAGCAGAATATCTAACCCAATATGTAAAATTGAATAGAGTGAGTAAGACCTGAAAGAGAGTATCAGAGAATTTGTAAACACAAGATAAAGAGAGAGAGAGAGAGTATTCTGCATATGATAACTCTCATTGTTTATAGAACCAAGAAGGCAGGGAGTACATGACCGTTTATTTCTGAACAGTCAAGAAAAAAAAAAAGAGAAATCATTGTTTATCAATAGTCACTTTCAAATAAAATAGTATTGAAAGGTTAAAAACAAAACAATCAACAATTGTCTCTTAAGAACCAAAATTTAAAGAGTACTAATTTAAATCTGATACTTTAACCAAAGGATGCATCCAATGAACTACGTGGCTTTTGATAGTTTCCAACAGTTCTTAAAGACTAAAGATCAAAACATTTGAAAAACTGAAGTAAAAAATTAAAAACATTAGAAAATATTCTAAGAATTCCCCACTTATTTTCTAATAAATTAAATACATTAAAAATATTCGGGTGCATGTATAGTGTATACCTATAAATGGATCGACCTTTGCATGTATGGAAATAGATTCACAGTGTCACACTATACAGGACATCTGTCTCCAAAAAAGATAGCATATTTAGATGAGGCCGCCATAAGCTGATCCTAGCTTAGAAAATACATAATTATTTATAAAAACAAAGTCATTTTGCAAGCGTCCACAACTCCTCTATCACTTCTCATATAGTGAGATATGAGTTTGTCAAGGAGCAAACTCCAGTCTTCACTATATTGATGCGGCATATGCAATGATTTTTTTGAAATAGTTAACCCCATTATTGGGTCACTCACTATTCCAAAAAATATTAGTTCATTGGAAAATATAACTTGTCCATCAGCATTTCTCTCAGATAAATTTTGATTAGTGTTTCGTTTGAACTTTATTTGTGGTATCTTCAGAGAATGGTAAACTTAATAACTAACGATCACCAATCATGAATTAGGCTTTTAACCAAGTTTATCTTATTTCAGTTATTGGAAGACCTATCTTTCTTGATATATTATAAACCTTCTCTCTTGGCTATACCTTACAGTAGGTGATATTCCAACACCATATGACCCTTTTTTTTCCACAAGTCTCCGAACATGATCATATCTCATAGCAATGTATTGAGACTTTCTGGCTGGCAGTCATATTATAAATATGCATATTTAAGGAAAGCAATGTATAGTATCATAAATGTCACCTAAACGTAGTAAGATATCAATGCACTCTTAATAATAAAATTAAACTTCTATAATTTGGATAAATCTTTAAAATAGTGTATGAATCAGAAAACAGAAAACTTCTATCTTGCATACATACCTTCCTAAATACTAAAATTTGCGTAAATACTCTCCCAAAATTGATATTGGCATGTATACCCTCATCAAACACTTGTTTTGCATATATACCATTTTTTTGCGTATATATCCATAATATCTAACATCGTTAAGAAGCTAGCAGTTTAAAATTAAAATGACAAAAATATCATTAATGGATAAACATACAAAAAGAAGGGCATACACGCAAAAAAGTTCTTAGATTTTTGCATAAATACCCTTCTAAATATTGAAATTTGTATGAATGCCTTCGAAATTGATATTTACGTGCATGCCCTCACAAAACACTATTTTGTATGAATACATTTGACATAGCGATTCAGCTAATGTAATTAGCCAAAATCATATTTATTTAAATTAAAAATTAATTAAATTACGAAATTATTTTTTTATTTTTGAAGCGGGTAACAGGTTAACAAGTCTCACTGAAAACTAATATCTCTACCTTCTTTGAGAAATTTTTTTATCTCTCTCGACCCTCTCTTTCACTTCTCTATCTGGAATCAAAATTATTCCCTCGACTCCCTTCTCCACCATAGATAGTTCTTCATTGTATTCTTTTTTTACATAAAGATGATTAGGTCCTGTTTTTAGTTTTATGAATTATTTAAAGAAAAGTGTTGTGAGAGATTTGCAACATTTATTTTTAGTGTATGAGATTTGCAATGTTTATCTTTTAGAATTGAAATTTTTTTCATTTGTAGGCTAGTGATTGATTTAAAATTACTGCGATAAGATGGGTCCCATATACTAGATATTTTCTTCTTTCAGAAAATTGAAGCTCCAAAGAAAAGTAGCTTAAGTACACAACGTAAGGGATGACCTTCTACCACATAGCAGCGGAGATTGTTAATAAGTCAGAAGGGTTCGAAGTTCTTCAATAATTTTGCTCGAGGACGGTTAATTTTGTTCTTCCACCCATGAGCATAGCAGTAGAATATTATAAGCATATGTTTCGATGAAATAAGATATAGTGGTTGTTATAAGTGAAGAAGAATAAAGCAGAATAATCTCATGATCAATAAAAAAACTTTTATAACTCTTTTTATTATCAAATTATCGAATTAATATTTTTCTTAAGCAATATTTTTATAAAAAATATTGAGGCACTAGATAAATTCGAGAGTTAAAACAGGTTGAAATAGAAAAAAATAAAATTAGATTTTTTTTGCATGTAAACCATCCCAAATATGTAAAATTGCATGGATATCCTCACAAAGTGTTATTTGCATATATACTCTTATCAAATATATTTTTTTGCATATCTACCCATGAAGGGTATTTCAGTCATTTTTAATTTTAAACCGCTAATTTCTTAACAGCATTAGATGGTATGAGGATATATGTAAGAAAAAAATGAAAGGTATACATGCAAAACAAGTATTTTATAAGGATATAGCAAAGAAATTTAGATCATTTGAATAATAAATCAATAATCAAATCCTACGAATTTTATAATAAATGCCTCCAGCCAATACTTGAGTGCCAAGCTCTATGATGTTGAAGTAACCCATGCCATACTCTCTAGAAAAGCTCAAACAATCTTCAATAAAAGGGTACTTATACTTGACACTAACATAGGTAGGTAGGTAGAAAATACCTAGAAGTGCGAGACAACTCTCTTTAAGAAACTTGGCAAAATAGTTCAAGAGAAGAGGTGTCTCCTCACAAAAAAGTCATAGTGACCAAGCTCGGATAACTGCTTACCAAAAACATAGGTTTCTGGAAAGCCATAAGACCATCTATAGGGGCTGATATTGCCCAATACCGAAAGGTCAAGAAAGTTGGTGACCTGATAATAGAAGAAACAATGATCGAAGCTTTGATGAACGGCTATCGTAAGTATAATGGTCCTAAGATAACGAAATTCTTATCGAGTAAGTTTTGACCTATATGATAATGCAATATCACTATATAATAACCAAAAAAAGTAGGCGGAAAGCATAAAATAGATTTATTTCTATATCTTAAAAGAGAATCAAGAGTGACTCATACCCATTCAAAAAGAAAACATTGGCCAATTTATTGAGCAATAACTTGCTCAAAATTTGCAATGAAAACCCCCAAATCTGCCCCTTCCTAAGAAATTTCACATGCTACAGAATCTTTTTTATGTGTAAAAATTCATCAAAATTTTGAATTAATATAAACAGAAACATACAAAATGCCTCTTTTTGGGTGCTCTCCATAATCCTTTTCAACTGTCAACTTCTAACATTGCTTGAAGAGGGGGAGTTGACCATAGCATTGAGCATGATGTATTAACAAATGAATTCATTCTCCACCCACTTCTTTATCCAACAGTTCACTGTTCTTCTGGTGCAAGTTCTTCATTCTCCATCTCCTTTTATTGGAGCCATCAAGCCATTCTAACCTGTCTATTTCAGTGTGAGATTCTTGATATATGTGAAATCCATGGAGGACAACTTACTCTCTTTAAATTGTTAAAAACTGGAGATAAAAGAAATAGAAAGAAAATAGAGGGAAATATGACAAGGAATGAAAGCAACTAAAATGGAATGTGAGCTAATCAAAGAGCTGTCTTAAAAAGAGGAATTTCTCTGATGTGATAGATGCAAGTGATCTATTAGAAATCTTGTCTCTAGGATACAATGCCCAATTAATAAGTCTACTTAGACTCTAGGCTATCCAGTGACCTTATAAAACTCGAATGCCCATTCTAAATAAATAAGATTTCAAGAAGAGGACAAGATTTGAAAAAGAGGAGATCTGTAAAGATATGATAAGTTTCACTGAATCTAACTCCATTTATACAAAATAGAGGGTTGCAATTATGTGATCATCAACTCCAAAACAATCAAGAAAATTAAATAGAAATAACTGTTCACCAATAGTCATTTTCAAATAAAATTGAAATGAAAATAGTTAAAAACAGATCAGCCAAAAGTGTCTTTCAAAAACCAGAACAATTACAAGGCATCCTTTGAAGACAATGAATGGTTCCAATGTTCAAATTGTAAGATCTACATGGCTGCACGTAGTTACCAACAGTCATGTTCAAAAGAAATCCTAAAAACCAACGGCCAAAACATTTAATAAAACTAAAATAAAAGAATTCAAACATTAGTCAAAAATATTCTACACTCTAGTTCAGTGATTGTTATGGAACTAGCCTTTGATGGGGAGTATGCGACATAGACAACGAAGCCAACATCGCCATGCACAAGAAAGTTGGCACCTCCTTGTTTAGGTTCTTGATCAAAGGCTCCATTAGAATGGAGCTTTAAGAAGTAATGTTGAGGTCACCAATTGGAAATGGACGTTGGTAAGGAGCTCAGCATGAAGTACTATGATAACCCAGGTTGCCAACCCTTGAATCGAAATAGTAGTGATCTCTTTAGGGGTATGAAAAATCAAAGAGTACTTAAAACAAGAGGAAAAAGATTTGTTGAAGAGTCCTATATTATAGATTTAGCATGGTTGGCCACATAAGATGCCAGCTGTACTATTAGCTTCCATATAGATTTGTGATGCCTCAATGGAGGGCAATGCGTACATCATTCATCAGCAATCTTATAGAAAAGGATAAAGCTTGGCATAAGTAAAAGGCGGATCTAAAAGCTAACTCTAAATAAATATAGGAAGCCCTCAAAGTTCATGTAACATAAGTCCGTCTTTCCTATACTGCATGCAATTCCATCTGTACTATCAAAAATTCTGATTTCACCTGCAGCTATAGAGTACCATTAGCACTAATTGCATGATTCAAGGAACTTTTCTTTGCTATTCTAAAATAATGTAAGTGGATAGGTTCTTGGTGGCCTAGCTTTGGAATCAGTAACAATGGGTATTAACTTTGACCGCTGTTAGAGTCCGTCCTAACGTGCCCCATAGGATTGGAAGGTCAGGAAATTAGATAGATTTTGACAGTATCAGTAGGCATTCAAACATGTCACATCTTACTGGAGCTATTCTCTGCTTTGTTCAAAAGGTAAAGACATCAGCAGTGGGTCAACAACCACTTTCTTTCAAATTTTCCCAGCTTTAGGTGTTTGAATTTTGAAATTTAACAGCTTGCTCATCCATGCCTTGTAGTTATAATATAAGAAGTTCGATTCTTGATCTACTCCTTGACAAGCTATGTTTTTGTAGGAATTACATTAAAACATGAATGGAAGAGAGCAGAAGATTACTAATTAACCTTTCGTGGGCTTAACGTCTAGGATCAAATAATTCAAATTGTCTTTTCTTTTCATTTTAATCTTCAAACGTGTTTTATAATACAAGATTAGCTACATCATGAATTTAATACTACTTTTACTAATGAAAGGCACCATAGCATGGACCCTACATGAAGTGCAGGTAGGTCAGAATCCATTAAAAAAAAGGTGCAGTTCATGATGCATGGAGGATTCAACTTCCTTTCTCTTTCCTTTTATTCTAAGCTTTAGACCACTGGCTTCTGGGATAGGAAAAGGCCATCCATGAGTCACAGCTTGTGTTTTAGATATTTGAATGCAAGTTCCACGTAGCTTGAAGTATTCCTGAGAGGGCCAATTATTTATATTCCAACATGGACTTCCTTAGCAGCTTCCAAGAATCAGTCCTAAAAGATGAACATAGACTCCTTTATAGAAGACTTCTACCGACCAGGAGTACGTTAGCTAGACGTGGTGTTCAAATCACTCCCTTTTGTGATGTTTGCCCGGATGTTGAGGAGTCCATCATGCATGTTATCCTCAGCTGCCTCAGGGCAGTGCAGATTTGGGAGAGCTTCTCTCCTTCCCCACAAGTGCTGGATACAACAGAGGACCTTCTACACTTTCTGAGGGCTGCTATGAGAAGTCCAAGCTACGCCGAGGAGGGGATCAAGAGAGCATACCTAGCCTATCACATTTAGTTGGATAGGACTGCCCGTATTTTTTAGGACAGCAGGTCGGTGCCGAGGACGGTGGTGGACAGAGCTTCTTGACATGCTGCGGAGATCATTACGGCTACCACTTCGAGATCCTTTGAAATGGTCGGGGACATCTGGGATACTCATTTCGCTGTCACAGCGCCCAAGTTTGCCCTTTTCTCATGGGTACCCCTATCCCTTGGTCATCTCAAAGTTAATTTTGATAGTGGTAAGTCGGCGGATGGTGTGCACGGATGAGTGAGATTTGTGATCGGGGACCATTAGGATGGGCTGATTGTGGCCGGGGGGCATCGCACCATTGGCCTGACGGCCATTGAGGCGAAGCTTCGGGCAGCTTGGGCGGGTATCTCTTATGCGCGAAGAGTGCTCAGAGCAGAGCGGGTACACTTTGAGGGGGACTCCTTCATAGTGATTGATTGGATTTGGGGAGTAGACCGTTACGGGGATCGTCACTCGCTAATTGGTGGCATTCGCAGACCGGTCAAAGAGATGGAGTTTTTTCAGGCGGCACACGTCTTCAGGGAGGCAAACAGAGCTGCAGATTAGGTTGCCTCCTTCGTGGCTCGGCACTCTAGTGACTTTATTTGGACGAGAACTGCTGACACCCCTCTTCCATTGCTTCATTTTCTTTCTTTTGACTTATCTGGCTGTACTTATGTGAGGATTATATGAAATGCTATTTTTATATAAAAAAAAAAAAGGGTAGCTCAAACAAGTAGGATCGGATTTACAATTTAAATAACCCATATACTGTTTCCTTCAAGCTGAGGCTTCTCTTAGCGGCCATATCCCTATCTCAACACAGCCATTCAGACGTTCGAGGAATTATAAATTGTTTCTTATGTATGGTTTGGAAACACTACGAAAGCTCAGTTAAGATGCCTTCTTGGTTGGTTTGTTCTTGTACTCTGCTACCTCCACCAATCGTCTCAGATGATACAAGCTAGCAAATTTTATAAGTTGACATATTGCAATTGAAGAACTAGAGAGTGGAGTTTAGCCAAATTTTGTACGAAGTTCCATTGCACGTAGTCTAAAGTAGCCTCCACATGGCAGGATTTGTGATGAATTAATCCATAATCGTGCGTCATATATAGAGAGAATGTTGCCGCATGGCCTGAAAATGGTTCTCATTATTTCTATGCAGAGGTTTCACTTTGCATATTGCATTCGTTACAAAGTGAAAGGACATTTTTTGATACGAAGAATAGCAGATAATATTAGAATGAAATATTTTTCCAATTTAAAGCTATTGTTTCTTTAATGTAGTAGAAATACCTATAAATATTTATCCCATATTTTTTATCTCCATCACAGTGAGGGCCAATCAGTCCAGGCTATAGCCTCACAAACTAGAAGTCTTGCTGGTTTTGGCTTTAAAACTTAGTCCAAAGTCTGTTTGGGTTAGAGCTGATCACAGGCTGAGCCTTAATTCTAAATACTATTCATTTTTAATTAGGTTTCAGGCTGGTCCTATTTAAAAGTTGACCTTTTCTGTTCCCAAGCACGGTCCATGATCAACTCTAGTTTGTGCTAAGCTTGAGTTACTCTCTGGCTTGATGCTGGTCCTTCAGCAAGGTTGAACTTGGTCTAGCCCAATGAAGGGCCGAATTTAACCTAGACCTAAGTGCTTTAGGCCTGACCTATCAGACATGGTTTTGCTTGGGCAGATTGTGGCAAGATGTGGTTAGATTCGATCTGGGATTGATGAACCATAAATCCGATCCATCTTTGAATGAGTCAAAAAATTGAACTTAAACTCCAATCTGAGCTATATTAGGTAGAGTCGAAAAATTAGCTAAGATGTTTCTTAATGCCATGAGGAACATGCCCTGCGACCTGATGATAGCTCTTCCAGCACCATCTCTTCTTCCCCGGCTCTCCTAACCCAGCCGATCCCACTGGATTCGACAAGGTTTCTCTCAAATATGCCCTTGGATGTGAGGGTCATGCTTTTTGTCTTTCACATAATATCTCAAATGCTTATATAGTTCATTGAGAATGTCACGCCCTGAACCCATCATCCGGGTCCGGTACGCGATCGGCCGCATAATCCCTAAAGTAAAACCCTAAAGATCATGTAAGGCCTAAAAGGAACAATATTCACATCAATGCCAAAATTAATGATTAATGTAATTAAATCAAATCCAAATAAAATATACTGATTGATTACATAATTTCAAATGTCCATAAGTAGAAGATAAATTAACTTCTATCTATCTAGCAGTCAGACTTCATGCTGATCCCATTTCTCGTCCCACCCAATAATCTTTACAAATCCAGTGCCTCTGAAAAAGAAAGTAAGTGTAGTATAAGCTTTTTCAGTCCAGTAAGAATCCCAACAACCACACACAGTAATAATAATAAAATAATCAAAGCATCAAAATAAATGTCATTTCATCATTTCAAAAGCTCAACAAACAACAAATATATATATAACCATTTCATATACATAAATCCTTTTTCACATTATATGATCCATTCTCGTATTACTCTGATTCCCAAGTTTTCAGACTTTTCACTTCTGGCTTTGGACTAACCAAGCTCATGACCCAGTCCAAGACTGCACAAATCCCACGCATAAGCTCGTGGCAGCTATCCCATGCATAAGCCCGTGGAGGCTATCCTACGCATAA
>JAOXJJ010000534.1:130988-141413 GCA_025769935.1 Phoenix roebelenii
ATTAATTGAATTTACATAATTTACTATATTTCTAGAAAATAGAGATTGCTTGTGCTAGCTAGGGGTGTAATCGAGCCAAGCCGAACTGAGTAGCTAGAGGCTTGAGCTCGACTTGATTCAAAATACTTGAGCTTAAAACTCAAGCTGAGATCGATTAAGCTTTAATATCTAAGCTCGAACTTGACTCAATAAAAAAAAAAGCAATACTCGAGATCAACTCGACTTGACTTGAATATCAATTGAGCCATACTCGAGCTCAAGTTCAAGCTTTGGTCAATAATTAAAAATATGGTTAAACAAAAACCTAACATATACTCCATGGACTTGCATAGAACAGAAGGAGTTTTCACGGCAGACTTGAAGAACTTGCAAAAGAGTCCCTGAACTAGACATGCAACACTAACTTTCTTTCTCTATCAGTTGCATTTGATCGAGATCAGGACCCCCCAACGGGGCTAGGGGTGGAGGTGAATAAATGAATGAATGAAGGTAGTATCGTCTCGTGCCTTATTAATTAATCAAGTGCCATCCATTACATCAAGTTGGTCTATTAGGCGCCTACCTCTAATAGAAGATTCAATGATCCCTTCTGATAAGACAAGCAGAATTAGTTTAGATATGGGTTAGAGCAGTGAGAGCTTTTGTAACTCAATTTTTACCGAAGTTAAGTGCAACTGAATTTTGGATTGCATGAACATATCCCCCAGAGGGGGAGAGGGGTAACGCTCCTTAAATGGAAGGGGAGGGGGCTCGGAGGAGGAAAAACCATCCCCTCACCTAATGATTTTGTTTGTGTTCATGTTGGCGATTTCTGATGTGAATTCAGCGAGGGAACCTAAGTAAGAGATGAAGAATTAATAATTAAATTAATAATATGTAATAAAAAAATATAATATTATTAAAATATATATACTCTACTGAGTTCGTAAGTTTTCAAGCCATGGATTTTGCTACTCGAGTTCGACTCAAGCTCGATAATGGTCGTGTCGAGTCGAGTCGAGCTCGAGCCGCTCATGAGCTAGTCGGCTCATTTGCAACCCTAATGCCAGTGGCTGCCCTATCTCCCTAAAACACCCTTTTCAATTATTATTTTAAAACAAGGGGCCTTCATAGAAGATCTTATCAGATAGATTAGGTCCTCCATTTGTTTGACTTTATGATTCACAAAATTCGGAGAAAGCTAACAGTTGTCAAGGAGGTGAGAATAAAAGCGCTTTTTTTTGGTACAACGACAGCTCACACATGATGGATGTGGGTGCACCCAACAAAATCTAAAAAAAAAAGAGATAGCATAAAGGATAAGGGGCAGACACGTGGTTCTTCCAAATGAAACCTCCAGAGTGATGAGCCACGAAGGAGACAACCCAGTCAGCAGCGCCATTCATCTTCATGTAGACATTTGTGGCCCGATAGGAGCCACACTCTTCCAAGAATCTCTGAATGTCGTGGAGCAGCAACCTTTCGCCTACAGTGCAACTCTAACCACGAACCCACTCGATCACTGTGGTCGAGTCTTTCTGGAGAATAATACGGTCTACACCCAACACATGCCTCGCATAGGTGATGCCCTCTCATGTAGCTCTGAGTTTGACACTCACGACAAACATGCTGAAGATCCACCTACCCCTGGCCGCCACTAGTCTGGCATCGTGGTCTCTGATAACAAATCTCACACCTCCATTGCTCTCTCCCTCGTCAAAACTACCATTAAGGTTCACCTTGAGAAAGCCAGGGGGTAGGGACTCCCAGGAGATAGACATAGTTTTGGGTGCTACAAGAGCATAGTGGGAACCCTAGATTTTTTTGGTCGTCCCGAGGGACGATGACACAATAGTACCAATAACCTCCGCCACATGAAGTAGGGCTCTATCTGCCACCATCCTCGGATGCGCTCTATTGTTGTCAAAGACCCAAGCATTCCTATCTAGCCAATAGTGGTAGGTCAGATAGGCAGCCTTGATCCCCCGCTATTCAAGGCTTGGCCTTCGTGAGGAGACCTCCAGGAAGTCCAGAGAATTCTCGGTTGACGTCCACCTCTGCCGAGGTTTAGGGGAGTCTGAGGCACACCCATAGACCTCAGCGACCCACGGACAACCGACGAGCATATGAAAAATAGACGACTCCACCTCCAAACAGACCATGCACTATGTGGGGATTTTCACCCTCATCGAGCCAGCATGCTTTTGGTAGGCAGACACCTCCATGCCACCTTCCAGACAAATAAGGCCACTCGGGGGTAAATGCGCAGCCTTCAGATCCAGCCCCTATCAATCTACCGAGCCAAAGTCCTAACCACCTCGAATAAGTCTCGGGCTCTCACCTCTGATCTTTTAGTCTCGCTTCAGACCCTCCTATCCACCACCTCCTCTACATGAACCAGCAATGACAAAACCCTCTCAACCAACTGCTCTCCAAACACCCACCGGATGAGGTCCTTGTTCCACTTTCGCCAACAAAAGCTCTTTGATTGGTCTTTTTCCGTAAATTTTGATTGGCCTTCTTTAAGGGCATGTTTAGTGCCTCTTTTTTTAAAATAAAAGCAATATATAATCTTTAAAGTCAAAAATTATCTTATAACATTATTTAAATTTTTTATTTTAAAATAAAAATAAAATTTCTATTTCTATTTTTTAAATTTTAAATATATAAAAATATTTAGTAAAGTTAACTAATGTTAAAAAATTAAAATATAAATTATATTAATGATAGTCGGCCTTCAGCCATGGCACCACCTGCGACGGTGGCCGACCGATAAAGAAAAGAGGAGAGGAAAATGGATCGTGAATCATGAGAGAACTCGGCCTAGATCATGACCGCTCTCCCTAGCCAACGGCCACATGATTTCAGAGGTCTTGGGAGGCGGTGAAGCTCGACCTAATCCAGCGGCTTGTGGTAATGAATAAGGAAAGGAAACAATCGAAACATAGCACCTTGTTTCAAATTGAAAACTCAGCAATTTGCTGGCCCAAATGAAGATGGCAACAACTACAAAACCAAAAAAAAAGAGAGAGAAGGCATTGGACAATTACCTTGGTCCGGCGAGGTGGTCGGAAGACTTCTCCGGCGAAGATCCAAGGAAGGGACTTGGAAGAAGGAACTTGAGATTGGTGGTGATTCTTGGAGAAATTGGTGATGACTTTCAATAGAGGAGGAGGATCTTAAATAGAGAAAATTCTAGGGTTTGCCAATGTTTAGATCGCCTTAGGACTCTCGGACATGCTCAAGTGCCAATGGGTCTTGCCTCTTCAGGACGATCCACTAGCCCAAAAAAATCGAGCTATTACAAAGCCACTCTCGTTTTAGTGTCCTGCAGATGGTGATCCGTGTTGCAGTGTCGCCCAGTCCATATAGACTATAAACCGAGTTTGCTCTGATACCATTTGTCACAATCCAAGACCTCACCTAAAAAGGCTAGTTGGAAAGTATTTTTTAGATTCTTTAGTCATGTAAAAATACCGAATATCTTCTTGGCGAATAATCGATGTGGGACTAAATACGTCTGCATGGCTCCTCACAGACCTATGACCGGAGAATATCTTTTTTATAAACTCGTTGACCAGGGACGAGGTTAAAGAACTGGACAGAAAATGTGGCTCAAAGTCTCAAACATCATCAAACTGAAGAATCTGGAGTTTCGTATAAGTGCTCATATAGTCGTATTCTACCCAGCAACGGGCGCTACTAATTTCATCTAGGGAATCATTTTGGGATCTAGAAATGGGACAGCTCTCAAATGCCTTTGTATACCAAAGCTGCATCCCGCTAAAATATGTGTTTTGGCTCACAGCCGCATGAATTTTCGGTCCCCAGCTACCTGCTACGTGGGTTTTGTATCACCTTGTGGCCTCGTCCCAGTTTCCTCGGTCAAAATGGAAAACCTTTTAGAAGGTGCGTCTCAGAATCAAATGAAAGTGTGTTTCTCTTCTCCACATGATTATTCTCTGTTGGATTATAAAAGGTTTGGGGAAAGTATCAGAACGTTGATTTCGTGTGGCCAACAATCCTAAACTCCCAGTGCGATCTAGTTGGCTTCCAAGAAACGAAGTCAAAGAAAGTTGGCGAGTATCACCTAATCTCAACGTGTGGAAATTTCATTGGAGCAAAAAGATCAGCGGATGGTCACTTTACCAGATGAGACTCATCTACAATCGAGGGCAATTATTTTCTAGAAGGACAGTTCCTGTTGATCGCAACTCACCACTTCCTTTATACTCCTAGAAGCAAAGAGTGGCTGGTAATTAACCAATGTCTACGGCCCAGGTGCTCATCAGCAAACCAATGGCTTCTTCCAGGAGTTATCTTCGATCAGGGACAGGTGGCAGGGACCATGGCTGCTAATAGGTCATTTTACTTCCATTCTTTTCCCAACCGAAAGAAGAGGTTTCAGTGGCAACACATCACCTTCTGTAGATTTCAAGGATTTCATCAAAAGGCTCCAACTGTCTGAAATTAAACTAAACCATCTTCAATTCACATGGTCAAACCTCAGAGAGGTTCTTACCTTTGCTAAGCTTGATAGATGTCTGGTTTCCACCGAGTTGCTCGACTTATTTCCGTCAGCTTTACTCTACCCACTCCCAAAGACAACATCGGATCATCTCCCTCAACTTTTGGATCTCAACTCATGTTCAACACATAAGAAGCCTTTCCAGTTTGAAGACTTTTGGTACACCTCTCCAGGTTTTGACGAGCTTATAAAAGGTTGGTGGTCTGCAAGACTCGGCCTGATCCAATCAAAGAGGAGAAAAATTTTTTTCAACCAGCTCAATTTAAATCTCTTAAAAATAACTAGAAGAAGACAGAATAATTGTAAAAATAGGACTTAAGTAACCTTTTATTTTATTGATGATTAAAAAATCAAGGTACAAAGTCTTTATTTATAATACTAGCAAATTTTCTCTTACACAATTTAGATCGGATTACTCTTCCTAATTCTAATATGACTCTTTTTTATACCATATACATCACTAGTATAAATCTTCTTGAAAAGACTAAAATTCTTGAGAAGGTAAATCTCGATTTTTACATCAACTCTATCTTCTATCGCTCCACCAGATTCTTTTCGGATAGAAAGTTACGCTCGGTCAAAGTCTTACATGAAAAGAAAACTTTTGATTTGACTAGCCCATTTCAGACCCCAAAATGATGGAATTTAGGATGATTGCTAGGGGGCGCCGCATTCTAAGGGGTGGTCTCATGTTGTAGATCTCAAAACACTGCTCAATTTAGAAAAAAAAAAATCATCTCAATCGGATGCGCATGACTAAGTTATTGTCTCTGAAAGTTTGACCATTGACTTGGCTTTCCGATGTGGCGGATCTTACTCCTGATATATTCCTGTCCAGCCCTACTCATAGTGGACAAAATGGTTTACATCGATCGGAGAATCCTCCTAGATCATGACTGCTAACATGATCTTGAAATTTAGACAACTTAGATTGAAGCTGAAGGTTTGGAACAAAGAGGCAAATGGAAACATCTTGAAGAAAAAGGTTTCAATCAAGCAGTGCATTCTCTAGATTGACTCACAAGAGGAGATCAGATCTCTGTCAGCACGAGAGCAAAAGGAGCGTACTTATTTTAAAATCTCATTTGGATTCAATCCGATGCTAGAAGAAATTTTATGGAGACAAAGCAAGGGAAAAATGGATCAAGCTCGGAGATAAAAACATAAAAGTTTTTTCATATCTGCACCAACAGCAACCGGAGGAAAGAAATACAATCTCCTACATCAAACAGTAGGACTCTCTCAAAACCGCTTTCTGATATGTTCCGTGTTGAAATCACCACTTGTCTCAAAAGCTAGAAGATAAATGGATCAAACAGTAGGACTCTCTTATATTAAAGAGTGTGGAGATAGGGTTCGAACTCAAGACCTCTGATCTGCTATCATGTTGAAATCACCACTTGTCTTAAAAACTTAAGCTTATAATATGAGATAAATTTATTTATATATTTTATATTTTCTTACAATCAACAACTGCTTTGCAACGTTGATGGGTTGTAAGATCATCCTTACTGGTGAGATTTCTAGGATTTCCTTTAACCAAGGGAGCTGCCAGATCTCCAAAATGGAATTTTATCATCGAACTTGGAAAGGAAAGCTGTTGTCGGTTGGGGGCAAAATAGAAGTCAACCTTCCTTCTGCGGGCAGCAGCGATCGATAAAATAGAGAAGCGGAGGAGAGAATTTTTATGGAGAGGTAGTAAAAACTGTACAAGAGCTCATTGCCTAGCCAATTGGGAACAAGTTTGCAGACCTGAAGCATTAAGAGGACTGGGGGTGATAGATCTGAGACTTTCCAACCGCTGTTTACTAATGAAGAGATGGTGGAGATTCTACTAGGAACAGCAAAAGCCGTGGAGGAACCTGATACACAAACTCTACGATTCAAATATTGCAGAATCACAAGAGTCATCTTATCACCTTCGACATGCCTCAAGCGCCTGGAAAAGTGTTCAGAAAGTGCGAGGCTTATTCATGCAAAGCATTCGTTTCAAATTGGGAGAAATCAAGTGGCATTTTGGCAAGATGAGTGGAAAGATGCAATGATTTCAAAGCAGAAATTTCCAGAACTATTCCTACTAACCAGAAGACGAAATATCAGTGTCAAAGAATTTTTTCAGACAAAAGATCATACAAGCCTTTTCCATACGCCGTTGAGCTCCAAATGAATGGAAGAATACGACTGTCTCACCACAACCGAACCGGATGGCATAGAATGGAAGTGGAATGGTGGAAACAAATTTACAGTAAAAGACAGCTACTTTTTCTTCAGCCATGGGGGAGTGGCTTCTCGATTTGCAAGTCTTAATTGGAAGATGCCGTTTCCGGGAAAAAATCAATGTCTTCAATTGGCTAGTGTTTTAACAACAGCGTTCTCACAGCTGAAAATCCCGAAAAAAGAAATTTTCCGGCACCATCTTCTTGCCCGCCATGTTGCGCCGAGGCAAGAGATCACAAGTAGATTCTCTCTCCCCTCAGTCCTGCATAGCTATCAGAATGGAGAACAAAGATCCCAAGGTCTTACTCCAAACCTGTGTGGGATGTCTTGACAACCACAATCATCTGGTCGATTTGGAAGGAAAGGAAGGGCAGGATCTTTAATTTTGAAGCTAACTCAACGACAGTAGTTCTTGGAAAAGCAATGCATCCGCTGGAAAGTAGGACGATATTTATCGAAGAGAGCCTTGGGTGAAAAGTTGCAGACCATACGCATACTGAGAGGAGTTGCAGTAGGGGGCAGAGCATCGAGATAAAGATCTCGACCACTGAAAAATGGCGAGCATAAAAAGCGGAGGGCCAGCATCATCGGAGCTACATCACCGGAGCTGCTCATGGTAAGCTCATAGCACGGTAGAAGCTGGCCTACTTTAAAAATCTAATCAGAGCTGGCCTACCAAGCTCTAATTTGAAGCCACTGTGGCCAACGGCCAACATCCCCTCGCTGCTGCTGAAGCCACACGTAGTTATCTTTCATTTTTCTCTTCTATTCTGTAAATACCTTATCGTATAAGTAAATGGGTGGTTCCATCCTCGTTTCTCATCATAAAGTAAAAAAAAAGATCACCATTCATGGTGATGCAGGCATTCCGCGCTGCAGAAACATATATTAGCAACAGCCCAAAAAGTCGACTGGATTCTTTTTTTTTTTCCAACATCTGAAAACATTAGCAAATGAATGTTAACTAATAATTATCATACAACGAGTTTATCAAAGTTGGAGCGTAGGCCATCTAACAACTTAACAAGGTTACAACAAGAATGATTTCTCACTAGTCAAGGACTAATACATCGTGCAACATGCCTGACAATGTCCTAGCATATGATTTGGTGTTAATCTGTCTTGAGATTCATGGGCTGAGAAAAAAAAAGAGAAAAACATTACAACCATCCAAAAATGCGCTGCCTTTTTTCATGTTTGCGATCTTGTGGTGGTGTCACAACAATTCTTTCAGCATTGGCTAATGCCCACTGATTGAAATCAGGAGAAGAGATTAACTCTTTCAAAGCTTTGTTTGTGTGTTCTTTAGTAATCATATCCCATTTTTCCTCTGAGAATTTCTTCCTCTCAGGGGTGTTGTGAAAGGTCGAATAATAACTCTCCTCCTCAAATGGCATCCGCGGCTGTCTATTTGTTAAGCCTGTGAAGAAGCAACAAAAATCAGGATATGCTTAATAAATGAACAGGGAACAAAAATTAGGATATGCTTGATAAATGAACAGGGCATTCTGGTAATTAACCAGGATGAAAGCATAGTGACAAACCAAAGACTGGGGAATTGCAAGAAGCCAGGTGCAAATTTCTGGCTCGAGGCCTGGCTGAACCAGAGCCTGAACCCTGAAATTGTGAGTATTCAGCATGAGAACTTTTGGAGGGTGAAGTTCGAGCTCGAGTTCCGTTGATGCTCTTCTTGATCATCCGCCTGCAAAATCATTAGGTGTCAATTTCTCACATTAACTGAAGATTGATTCCATGAGAATCTAAAATCATAAAAAAAAGGCAGTACAAGCTGTCAAAAAGTACAAAAATAGTATAGTGATTTTTTGTTTAATTTATGCAACTATAATAAATTAAAGGATATCTTATTTAGTTTTGGAAATTGATTAAAAAAAAGGCGGTCCAGTGCATGAGGGCTCCTCGCATTGCAGGATCTGAAGAGGGTCAAATACATAAATCCTTGTCTCTGCATGCAGAAAGGTTGTTTCCATGTCTCGAATCCATGACTTTTTGATCACAATGGAGCAACCTTACTGTTGTATCAAGGCTCTTACTCTTTATTTAAAATAATCTCCAAATCGATTTTTTTCCATGCAAAAACATCTTATAGACAATCTTTTATTGGAGAACCCACCATAGTGTACAATTAATACATTATAAATGGTTATATTTACATCTAACAGTCCATAACATGATGTGGGTTAGTAACCCTGGCTATGAGAGGAGGGCAGGAATCTCTACCCATGTAATTTCAACCCTCAGATGCATCTCTAACCTCAAGAATGGCTCCATTGCCTCACCTGCATATGTTTAACTATAGAGAGACAATATCTCAACAATATCTAAAATAAATAAATATACGAATGTACATACATACACACGTGTGCCTATCCATATGTAGGTATCTATGTACATGTGTATGCATGTATGTATGGATGGATGTAGGGATGTATGTGAATGTATGTATTGATGTATGTATTATGTTCTAGAGTCCCATCGTTGAAGGGTATATGTACATAATAATCACTATTTCGATGGAATCCCATTCCAATTACTGTTATATCACGAGGATAATAATAAATGTTGACCATACCACTCCATTCAATTATAATAACAGTCATCTAACAATCATTCCATGTTAGTCCAAAAATCACATTCATTCTAAGAAAGGTGACATCAACAAACAACAGCATTTATTCTAAGAACGTGTAATTAGACGTGCCCAACACTGGTATATTGAAGGGGGAAAATCCATTCCACCAGTCTCCACCAACGAGATGCCTATAGATAACCTCTATCTTTAATAAAAACAACTGTCTTGGTTCAGTTCTTGCATACTCTTAAGAACAAAAAAAGTTTCACAGCCAAAGTGGGAGAATATTTCCAAAGTTATATAAAGTAGTAGAAGGCCCCGTTTGGAGGGAGATGTTAACAATAGAGCTTTTAGAAGTAGAAATTTTGGAAGTATAGCTTTTATAAAAAACTATTTACTGTTTGGTAACTATATTTTTAAAGTGCTGTGAAATTTTAACATATATTTGGTAAACAAACTGAGAAAGTACTTTTGGTATAACAAAATAACATAAAGGATATTACATAGTATTATACAATAGAGCATAATGAAATATAATATGTATTAATACATTAATATATGATATAGTATAATATTAATATAATATAATATTATATTATATTTATAGTATAATACAATAATAAAGGTATAAAATATTATAATTATTAGCGTAAATTAAGTTTTCATCTTTTCAATGACCATTTATCTTTATGTGCAATTATTATATTTATTATGGATATTTTGGTCCAAAAAAAATATTATAACTCAAAATAGCTATTCGACAATTTCTAAAAGTGCTTTTTCAGATAAGTTCCAAAATGGACTTCTTCCAAAAGGCTATTTTAGCCTTCTGAAAAAGCTAAAATAACTTTTTAAAAATTTTACCAAGCACACTTATTTTATCTAAAAGTGCTTTTGGATGGCCAGAAAGTACTTTTTGGCCCTCCAAAAATTCTTCCAAATGGGGTCCCGTTTGGAGGAGCTATTGGCAATAGACTTTTTGGAAGTAGAGCTTTTTGAGGTAGAACTTTTATAAAAAGTTGTTTATGATGGTGCCTTATTGCTTGTTTCTGTTATCTTTTTCAAATAATATATTCTGATTCCTGTGAGATGTTTATGATGGTGCCTTGTA
>JAOXJJ010000534.1:141513-181338 GCA_025769935.1 Phoenix roebelenii
CTTTATCACTCAAACCCGAAAACAAAGTCCCTAGTGCTCTCTCATTAATCTCTTCTTTGACAGCCTCATTATCTCCTAGGATTGCATCCATACCCTTAAGGATCTTTGCTACACCCTCCTTAACCAACAAGTATTTCATCCTTACCTTCCACAATGAGAAGTCCCCTATCCATCAAATACAGCTACTTCATGCCTTATGGTAGTGGAATGAGAAACAGAAGCCGAATCGTTAGCCCTATATGAATTTTGTTGCCCGACAGTAGCCATAGCTCTGATACCAATTGTTGTGGTTACTGGGCACAAAAATAACCTATCTGACTTACCAATTAATACTTATTCTCATTCAGGCATTTCACCAAACACATCACACGCATGAATAGACAAGCACAAATATACCAGATTTACGTAGTTCGGCAGCAAGTGCCTACATCCACGGGGAGGAGGAGCAATCCACTATGTCAATCGTCCCAATAGGATACAGGCAAAGATACATAAAGCCCAAAATATGGACTTCCAAATGATCACAATAGGAGGCAAAAAATAAACCAAATGTAAGGCAAAATAACCGATCGGATCAACCCTTCTGCAGCCACAATGATCGATCAAAAGTGTAGTATGCAAAGCAACCTTTCTATGGCTCAAATGGTAGATCAAATGAATATTAAAATCGTACCTTTTTTTGTTGCATATGCTGTGAACAGTAAAGAAGAAAAGGGGTTCATGGAAACAAGAGGCCCACTGTGAGGAGTCACAGCTGAAGATGAAGAGTCCCCAGCGAGCGGAAGAAGATGTCTTTTGAAGCTGGAACACCGAGAGCAGAAGACCGAGAGCCAGAGAGCAGGGGCGACGATCGGGGTCCTTCCTCACAGTGCCCTAAAAAAAAATCTTGCTGCCTTATATAAGAAACCGAGAAGCCACAGTCCCAAAAAAACCTGTTAACCCAAAAGAAGAGGGGCCCAGCTGAAAGCGTGAAAGAAACAACTTATTATGCCCCTTTTGCAAAAAGGTCCTTTTCAAATAGGAATTTGGAGCAAAGTCCCAAAAAAAAACTATCAACAGATATTTTAGTCATTTTAAATTTAAATCATTTATTTTTTAATGATATTAAATAGTATGGGTGCATATATAAAAAACAAAGAAAAAGAAGGATATATATATATATATGTGCAAAATAAGTATCTTTTGAGGGTATTCATATATTTTGTATATTTTGGAAGGTATACATGCAAAAAATTCTTTTTTTTCTGTAACATAGAGAAAGATGGATAGGTATGATACTACTATATGGAAATAAAATGTGTTTTTCTTAAAATACTAATGACACTAATGTATAATTTTATTTTTAGAATTGAACTAGATGTGAAGGGGAGTAATATACGATGACCTTTGTAAGGTATGGCCCTTACCATTTGGTTGTTTCCAACCCTATCAGTATGTGTCCAACTCACAATAATTGTATAGAGAGGAAACAAAGGAAAAAATATATATACTTAGCTCGTCACTTTAAGAATGTCCCTTCATTTACAAGCAAAAAAACAAAGAATGATATTTATCATTTTTTTATTATTTTAAATTTAAGAATTATATTTTAAAAATTATTAATTTGAAACTCAATAGATCTGAGATGTCAAAGAGTCAATTTGAGATTTGGAACCCTAAGAGAGTAAAAGTGGCATAAATAGAATAAATAAATTGTTACTGAAGAAAAAGGGAAAAACCCCTAGAAGGGCATGCGTTGGTTTGGTTCATTTTTTTTTCTATTGAGTGAGATCACAAGTCTAAGAATTTTCAAATATTAATATATACTTCTAGTAATATAGGACTTAGATATATAGAAATTGGATTGCTTTTTGTGAATTTAAATTTAGATACCAAATTTATAAACTTGCAAGAGAAGAATATAGAGCGAAACTATTGATTGAGGAGATTCACAAATTCATAAATTCTTGCAAGGGAATGTCTAGCTACCTAGTTAAACTAGGTAGCCTAACACTAAGTAGTTAGGAAAAAGGATAAAATTAGGGTAAAAGGTATGATAGAGGAGATGAAGAGGAAGATGGGCTAGGATTGTTAAAGACCCGGAGGAACAAAGAAAAAGAAGAGAAGGAAAACTGGAAAAAGCCATATAGAGAGGAAAAGGTATTTGCTAGTAAAAGTTGGTATGAAAACTTTTATCATAGCAAAAGAAAAAAGTTAGTATAAAATTAACATGCTATAGCATTTATATCAATCAAGATTCTTTCATCTTAGCTAATAGCTATCATTTTTATTTTATTTTCTTTTTCATCCTTACTTTTTGATTTTAGGACTAATAATTAATAGCATAGTATGCCGTATTGGCCCGAACCAAATGGTACAAGGCGTGCTGAACCGAGCGGTACGGAGCGTGCCGAACCGAGCGGTACGTAGCATACCGAACTGGAAGGTATGGAGCGTACCATACCGATTTGGTACCAGTATTCATTACGGTAGCGTACCGATACTCGGTGTGCCAAAAAATACCGTACCATTCCATATCGACACTGTGTTAGTGTGGCACCGGTACTGAGTTGTTGGAAAAAATGCAATCAAGATATAATGATGCCGCAAATTTTTTTTCCTCTTTCTGTAATTAAATAGAATATCACTCACCAAGCAATAGTAATCTCTACAATCTACTCAAGCAATTAATAGGAAAAACAATTAAGCAATTTAGAAATAAGAGGCAACACAATTTTTAACATGAAAAACCCTTTTATGTGAAGAAAAAAAATCATAGGACATAGTCCAGTCAAAAACTTCTATTATTTAAAATAATAGAATTACAATAGATCCTCTCAAGATCAACTAGAGGATACACATATATCAGCATAATTTAATCTTGGCTTCCGCAATAAAAATATTCATCACCAATAAGACAGATTTTAACAATAAACAACAAAATAGAGAATACATCTCAACAAGTGTTGATGTTTGAAATAATCAATTGACAAGGCTTTTTAAAGATTCAAACTGTTTAATCTGTGGTTCTCAATGTCGGAAACAATATACTGAAATTTTAGCTAAATCTGGATACAATCAACTATCCGATCATCTGACAAAGCATCACTTTTTTTCTTTTCTTCTTTTCTATTTTTTCTTTTTTTTTCTTCTGTTTTCGTAGAACCTAACCCTCCATGGTCTCTTGCATGCTCAACTCACCCACACCGGCATTCCTTTTTATCTTTTTTCTAAAAAATCAAATGAGGTGAGTCCCACGTGAGGAGGGATCGCACCAATAGGAGTCCAGTACTGAGACGACAAACCTTGATTAATAATTTTTAATATCCAAATATTATATTTTATAATGTTATAGATATCTTCTTTTGTGTTCAAATGTTTCATCATACAATATTTTTTTCCTTTCTTTTGAATTATTGAATTTTATCATATCCTTCATTCATGTAGGAATGTATTTGTTCCAAGCTAGTAATTTACTACTAAAAATGGATAATTGATTACCATTATATAAATGTAGGTTTACTAGACAACAATTTAATATTTTCTCATATCTTATACTCTATAGAAAATATAGTAATTATTTTAAAAAGTGTCACCCTTTGTCTCTCCATCTTGATTTAGACCTAATAAAAAAGATCAAACCTATGATAGATGGGAAATAAGTTTCATTCTATAAATTTATTATAGTTCTTTTAATTTATAATAAATCTAATCTTATACAAAATTCATTAAAAATATCGGCTAGGGGATAAATCTTTGCTTATGAAATTATTTTATACATGGAGGAGGGAGATTCATCAAGCTCGAAGAAAAGTTTTAAACAAGAAATATATAGAAATAGAGAATTTGTTTCTTTTCCAACCTTCATACAAATATTTTTTTCTTCCTTTTTTAGGAGAACTTGGAACAAAAAAATGGAGAAGAATAAATAGAAAATGA
Source organism: Phoenix roebelenii (assembly GCA_025769935.1). NCBI lineage: Eukaryota > Viridiplantae > Streptophyta > Magnoliopsida > Arecales > Arecaceae > Phoenix > Phoenix roebelenii. The sequence goes on from JAOXJJ010000534.1 coordinate 145,432, forward strand.
AAATGTGATTATTTTCAACTATCATCCAATTGTTTGTTTTTTTTTTTTTTCTTTAAGAAGTAGGACAAAAAAGTTCAGCCAAAATCAAGTAAGGGTGGGATCTAAATGTATAAAAGCGGTATCAATACCTAATGATTTTATCAACTAAGCAAATTAATTACACTCTTTTTTCTTCTTTATGACTAAGCACGTGATACAACTTACTAAAAAATTAGAAAAATTATATTTTATGTATGTTTTTAGCATAGAAGACTGCAAAAGTATTTTTAAGATATAATATTGATAATTTTAGGACTTATACAAAACCATCCTCCACCAACTCCAAAACTTATAAGATTAATAGCCTTAAACCATAATATTGCACCATCCAACCTTTCCTAACTATTTAAGGTCAGCTTTGTGGATCATCATTTACCAAGTATTTCCAAGTCAAATATAGATTCATTTCATCTTTTGATATATTTTTATAATCAACAATCAAACTGACATAAAAATTCTACTTTTCTCATTTAGGCTTTGAATAGCTAGGTAGTGTTAATAATAGCCCATGAAACTAACTCTAAATATTGAAAGTGTATAAAGATCTACGATTCTATAATTATAAGAGAATTATACAAACAATTAAAAGATCATTAAATTAAGCAAGTCTAATTGCTTTAATTGCTCTAATTAGATCTGATTCAGATTATTGATGGGCACTTTAGTACTAGTTTAATTGGCATGCTCTAATTGCGATCGCCGACTCCCTTGGAAATTGGATGGTCTAACTTGGAAACAAAGCTAAGAAGGTAGGGAACAATTCCACCACATGTGTCCTGCCCATAATTCATTAATGAATTTAAAATTGAATAAATTGTACAATTCTATATCTTCAATTGCCATTCGATGTTGAGGATCATGTATGAGATTTTAAAGTCTTATATAAAACAATTAGAGTGAGAGAAAAAGATTGATATAAACATTTGATCGAAAATTTAATAGCATAAGCTTTTAGGTTAGTTTGGTTCTAATATGCATACTATGTTTTTCTAGCATTACGGCTCCCTCGCACAGGCGTTTAAGTAGCTTGAGACTAGTGCAAACTCGACTTGATCCAATTTGATTGAAGTTTTAAGCTCGACAGACTAGGCCGGACTTTGATTTTGTAGGCCCGATAGAAAACGAACCAGGTTAGGGTTGACCAATTTTTAATTTGGCCCAAACAAATTTTTAAAATATTAAATATATTATATAAAAAATATATTTAAAATAATATTATATATTAAAAATTGGCTAAAAGTATGTTTGAACGGTAAGGAAAGAGTCATGACCATGGGAACATTTGTTCGCTTTCTAGGTACCCCCGAATCTACTAGTCATCGCCTCAAGGTAATGTTCTATTTCATTAACATGCTCCAGTCGGTGCCGTTTGAGATCAACAGAGATGTGTTGTCCTTCATTCAGAATAATCGGGATCACTTAGTGGAATTGAGTCTTCTCATGCCTAGGTTCCTTGCTTCCTTTTAAAGAAGGAGATTTTGCCAAGCGCACTGGATCTATTGTGGATGATCCTGCGGGAAAGGCCATATTAGCTGTGTGGTCGATGCCTTGGGAGTACCTATTGATGGAAGAGGGGCTCTAAGCGATCACGAACGAAGACTTATCGAAATATAAAAACAAAAGCAAAGGGAATGCATTAAGCTCTAATTTTCACTTCGCCTCTATTGCGACATGCAAGAAGAAAAATGAAACAAGAAAAAAAAAGAAAATAACAAGAACACACAATATTTTCATAGTTTGATCTACTGATGTATGTCCATAAATAGAAACGATGCAAAAGTTTCACTATAGAGAACTAGAGATTACATAGCACAAGATTTTCTCTTAAATTCAAACCTATAATACACCTGATCTCTAAAACACTCAATTTTTCTCTTCTTTTAAAATTATAAGCCAAAGCTATATTTATATATATATAAACTCGAATTGGTGTCCTACAATAATTAAATTAGTCCGCCCATGAGGGAGTGCAACCCTCAATTAACTAATCATGCGACCAAATAAAAACGAGTATTTGTTTTATATCTCTAGTGCTCGTAAACTCAAGATATATTCAATAGCGGCCCTCCTCTCTATACTAACATGTGCTGTCTTCCCTCTCTCTCTCTCTCTCTCTCTCTCTCTCTCTCTCCCTCTCTCTCCCTCTCCCCCCTCCCCCACCACAGCCTTTCGCCTCCCAACCCTCACAAGCAGGCTTCTCTCTCTCTCTCTCTCTCTCTCCCTTCCTTTCTCTCTTAGTGTCTTCTCATCATTGCAGTTTTCTTCTTTTCTGGCCAGAGGCTAAAACCAGTCACTGCTACTACCCCTCCCTCTCCTTTTCTCTAGCAGGTTGCCACCGCCATCTTCTCCCCCAAGCCTTGGTAAAGTCATGTTGATACCAGACCTATGCCCGTCTTGATATTTGCACTGCACTAGTTAAGGTCAACTATTCCCTACCTCTCCTTTTATTTGCCTTTTTCTTATCTCCTTGAGTCTTCTTCTCCTACTTCTCAAGCTGAGATAAGACCTGCCATTTTTTGTTCCTTCCAAAACCCATCCATTAACTCCTTTTAAAACTTGACACATGACTGAGAGGCTAGAAAAAGGATATACAATAATTAAATTAATCCGACCCATGAGGTACAGCGGATTGAGTTGCCTTCTATGCGGCTCATCACTTCGGAGACTTTGTTTGACTGGAGTGTGCCTGAGTACCGAATTCTTTATCTACTTTGTTGTTTTCTAATTTTGTTGGCCACATCTATACCTGTAGAGTATGAACTGCCATTGTACTATCAAAAAAAAAAAAAAAAGCCTCGCAAGCGCCCCAACCAAAGATGGGTTTGTTTTGTTGTTTATGAAAAATCTTGAAAAATAATTACTTTTTCAAAATAAACTTTTCGGTTGTTTGATTAGTGGAAAACTAAAATAACATGGAAGTAAGGTCTTCAAATTTGACCAAACTCAACATAGGACCGAGGTCTGTGCCTTATCAAACTATTCTATATCAGCAACATATGAGCAGACATGAGGCATATCATGGTGCATATTGTACCAATCGTCGATATACGCCTGAATTATGGTATTACAAAACTTGCAGTAAATAAACATGTAGCCATACCATGGATATTTCTGAAAATTCTCTCTCTCTTTTGGTAGAACAGATAAATTAAACTAAACGAGTATAAGTATAGCCGTAAGAATTAGCAAATAAAATATTGAACAATGAAGCAGGAAGATGCGTCTTAGAATCCATAATATTGATCTTGTATGATTGGCCACATAAGGTGCTATCCAGTTGGAAGCATTATTGGCTCCCCTATATATTTATATATGAGAAACCTTAAATGAAAGCAGAGAATGCAACAATCGCCAGCGATCCATGAGAAGAGGTCGAAGTCTGATTTCAGCTAGCAATGGATCAGAAAGCCATCTAATAACTGTTTGAAAATCTTCATCCAAACAAATATTAGTTTCCCACAATGTTTGAATAACATAAGATAATTTTTCCCATGCTACATGCAATTTACTATTGGAATAATCATGTCGTAGATCTTAACATGCCATTTGCAGCCACAAAAGCACCACAGAACTTTTGATAATAAAGCTTGCTTCACCAAAAAGACCTCTCTCTTGCACACTCTCGTCCAAATTAATCTTGTGGAAATAGAAGGGTGGTGGCTTCCAAGTAAAAGACATATAAGGACATAGAAACTATCGGAGAAGAGTCATAGATTGCCTTTTGTTGCTGGAAAGTGGATCCGGGGGTGATTGCTCGGCTGAGAAGGAGGAGCTCCGGTCGTGGGATGGCGGACAGCGCGGTGGGAGACAATCCGTCGGTGAGCGGCATCCTCCCTCCGAGGGACCTGCAAAAAAGTCGGTGGCCGGGGTTTCCGGCGCCGGCCCTCTGATGCTTAAGTCAGAGGGAGCTAAGGAGAAGAGTAGTCAGGAGATCAGTCCGGAAGAGTAGCTGGAAGAGGAAAAAGAGGACCCTTTTCCTGGGAGGAAAGTTCCCCTTTTATAGGTAGACACAGAGTTACCAAGATGTGATTGGGCGAGTCATCGTCATGATTCCGCATGATCGTGTGCATTAATGAGTTGCCATGTATGGCCTGAGATTTGGAGTAGGCTGAAGGTCTGCAGAGGCCATACGCATTAATTGTTGAGTAAGCCGGAGGTCTGCAGAGGCCATGCGCATTAATTGTTGAGTAAGCCGCTCAGGGCATGGTCCCTAATACATCGTAGCATGGTCGGCGGGTGGAGCGCGACGTGGTGAGGTCGTCGCAGGGTGTGGCCTTAATGTGTAAACGGCCAGGTCGGCTCGTCGTTGTAAAGTCGGGGATACCGAGATCGGGCTCTCCTAGGTCGGGCGCTCCCGAGTCGGGCGCTTCCAGGTCGGGCGCTCCCAAGTCGGGCGCTCCCGAGTTGGGCGCTCCCAGGTCGGGCGCCCACGAGTCGGGCGCCTTGGTCACATGTCGACGATGCGTTCAAGTACTTTAGGACAATCCATTTTTTTTCCAACACTATCCTCCGACTTTTGAGTCCGAGCCGCTTACGAGCTCGGGCAAAGGAAGTAGTTGCATTTATTGCATTAATGGGGGCCGGGGAGCTTTAAATTATTCCGGCATCTTGCGCGCTTCGGGGACACTTTTAATGAGAGGAAACGAGGTGACGTCTTCTCGTGTTCCGAGGCTGCTTCGCGTCGTGAGCTCATGATGGGGCTCCGAGATCCAATGGGACGCTGCCTCGATTCCGTATACGAGGCGTCGATCCGGATTAAATGTGCTGCTTCGATCCTTGGGGCCGACACGTGGTGGAATATGGGCGGAGGGCAGGATCTGGACCCGCCAATCTGGGTCGTCGGAAGGTTCTATATAAAATCCCTGAGTTGGCCCTAGAAAGGTCTCGTTGGCTGTTACCGTTCCTTCATTTTTCCTCTCATTTCTTTCCTTCTTCCACAGTCGCGACCGAGGCTTCCCGGCGGTGAGTTAAGATGATTTTCGGTGACCCCACAGTAGGTTATTTTTCCACGTTAGCTTGGGGGACCTTTCTTTTTTCTTTCTTTTCTTCTATTTTTTCTCTTCTTTTCCGTTCTCCCTTCGTTCCTTGTCTTTTTCTTTGTTTTTCCCTTTCTGAGATGGGTTGTGGTCCCGGTGAGGTCGGGTCTACCTTGACTAAAGAGTAACTGGAGTTGGTTCGTTCCCGATTTTTCTTCCGACCCGGATTTCGTCTCGAGCTCGCGGAGCCGGAGGATCGGATAACGAGACCCCCTCCAGGTCGGATTGGAGTGTACGTCGAGACACTCTAGGCCGGCCTGCGATTCCCTCTTCACGAGTTCGTAAACGAGTTGCTGGTGGAGTATCGGCTCGTCCCAGCACAACTCGCTCCGAACTCGTGGAGGACCATCATCGGGTTCGTATCTCTCAGCCTTGCGCACGGGGTACCGACCTTGGTGAGTATTTTCCGCCGGTGCTTCTTGTTGAAGTCGAACCCGACGTATGGGGAGTGGCTTTACTTCGCCTTTCGGGGCGGTATGTCGCTCTTCCGAGATGCCCCTTCCTCTATTCATGAGTGGAAGGGAAAATTTCTCTTTCTTTCTTTCGAGCTCTCGTAGGAATTTGACCCGAGATAGGGGCATCTCCAGCGGAATACCCTCAACCGGCTCACCGAGCTCTCAACGCTGGAGTAGAGGGCGTTCGACGCTCTGCGCAACCTTGGGGGCGATATCGTTCTGACCGGCCTCCTGAGCGAGGAGAACTTGGTGAATGTCGGTCTGAGCTCGGCGCGCCCCGAGAGTAAGAGCAGTCGCACTGCTCCTTCTTCATTTTGCTATTTTTTGTTTTATTTGATGCTTTTCTTCTCTTCTCGATGCTGATCTAACACTTAGAATTTTTTTCTCTTCTCATACGTTCCCCATATGTCGACGAGCAACACCGCGCTCTTCGCCCGACTGAAGAGGAGGCTGGCGGAAGCTGGCGGGGCTCTTCCCAAGCCTAGAAAGAAGGCCAAGTCGGCCTCCACTTCTGCCCCTACCGAGACGAGGGGCTCGAGGGCCGGACCTTCCAGGTTCGTTCGAGAAGAGGCCCCGGCTATTGAGCAGACAAGCTCGGGTTCCTGGGGGGCAGCGGGCTCGGTGTCCCCTACCTGCCCTGCTTCCATTTCTCAGCGGCCGGGTCGGCCGGTCGTCTGCTTGCAGCGCTCGGGCCCCCAGCCGAGCAGGGGCTCCAAGGTTTCGAGCTCGGACAGGCCGAGCTCGTTGGGAGCTAGAGATCGATCCGAGAGGTGGACTAATAACCCGGAGTCCCCAGTTCGTGAGGGCAGCTCGGCCCTCCAAGATGGTGACATCGCACACGAGATATTTCGCCACGCGTTGCTCCCGGCCGACCGGGCTGAGTTCGAGGCTGTCGAGCTGAGCAACTTGGTCGACCAGACCTACTGTAACGTTGTTCGTGTAAGTGACATTTTGTTTCTATTTCAGTTGCTAATCTTTGCTTCGTTTTTACTTATCGTTATTTTTTCCTGCAGCATCTCCACGAGATCGACACCCTGGTATTCATGGCCTCCGAATGCCAGAACGAAGCTCGGAGGTTCCACAAACAGCTAAAGATGGCAGAGAAGAGACTCGCCGACTTCGAGGCCGCGCGGGCGGAAGCCGTCGCATGGATGGAGGCTGCTGAGGCCGAGCGGCGATCGGCCCTCAACGAGCTCGAGGAGGAAAGGGTTGTGCACACTATGGCGAGGTCGGAGTTGCACACCTCCGAGACGCGTTTGGACATGGCCCGCGCCAAGGCCGCCGGCCACAAGTATGAGGGCGGGGTTCTCCGTCTAAAGGTCGAGCAGCTCGAAGCCCGAAAGAAGAGGGCGCTCGAGCAGGCCCAAAATGCGGTAAAGCTCTTCAAAGAATCGGAAGGGTTCTGTGACATGTTGGAGGAGGAGACCGTGGACGGGTTCCTCTGGACTTTTGAAAACTTTCGGAGGCAGATGGCGCGGTTCTGCCCCCAGCTCGATCTTTCGGGTATTCGGCCAAGATCGGGGATCGGTGAGGAGAGCGAGTTCGATCATCCCACAACACTTGAGGCTAAGGAGGAGGACGCCGAGGCTGAAGTTGGCGCTACCGAGCAGGCGGCTTGAGAGGCTTCTCCTGAGAAAGGTGTCGAGGGGGTTTCCGAGGCAGCCCCACCCGAGACCGTCGCAGAAGGTCCCGAGCTGACTCCCGCTGAGGACCCTCACGTGATCGTCATGGACGACCCCGTGGTTGGCGCCAGTGGAGCTACAACCCCTTAGGACTTAGTCTCTTTTTTTGTTTTCCCCTTTTTTGTAAACGAGTTCGGCCTTTGAGTACGGCCGGACCTCAATCTTGTACTCGGCCTTTTGGTCTTTATTAATGAAAATTTTCTTTTTCTGAATTCACACTTGCCTTTTTTCTTGTGTAGTGGATAAATTTTTATCTTAACTGCATGTGTCGAATTCTCCGGCGAATTTTTCCAAGTCTTTAAACTCGGCTAAATCTATAGATTTAGGTTCCGGTAGTATCTGCTAAGTTGTTAGGCCTAGCTCCGATAGGGATCGCGTTAAAGCTCCAGGTTTATACTTTAGGAAAATTCACTAAGTCTTCGAGCTCGGATGCTGAAGAGGTCTCGTTAGGCCCCCAGGTTTGCCTTCTGGAAGGATTTCGCCAAGCCTTTGGGCTTGGCTTCCAATCGCCGAGGCATTGAGCTCGGACTCTGAAGGAGTTCTGCTAGTCCTTTAGGTCTATCTTCTGGAGGAATGTTGCCAAGTCCTTGGGCTCGGCTCCTGGATTGCCGAAGCTTTAAGCTTGGGCTCCGAAGAGATCATAGGCCGAGGTCGGGCTACTGTTAGGGCTTTCGTGCCTTATGATCTCGAACTCGGTCGAAATACCAATAAGTAGAACTGGAACTTACGGCAAGTGACTTAGCACTTCCGAGTTCGGCCAGAGTATCATCGGGCGGAGCTCGAGGTCGTCGCTACAGGCCGTCGTCGGCTTAAGTCGACGTTTGGACTTGGCCGAGCCCTCATTCAGAGGGGCTCGGGATAAGTGGAGATTGAACTGGAGATTAGTGGTGAGGAGAGCACGCACGGGGTCGAGGAGACCTCAGCTTATGGTTGATTCAGGAGAGCATCCCGACCTTGGTCAGAGGAGGTCCCGACCTTGGTCGGAATTTTGTCGACCGTCTAGTAATATAAACAAATAAATGCAATGATGTAAGCGCTGGGTGGAATGTACCTTTCGCACCATCAGAGCCAGGTATCCTGCCCCGAGTTAAGTGACTCCGCTCTACGGTCGGCGTCCTTTGGCCTGTAGTCCGCTTCGGGCGTGCCTGCACTTCAGAAAGCGTTGTCATCGTCGGACGCTATGGGGGGGCGCGTAGGTACTATCCCTTTGTCGTTGTCGGGCGCCATAGGGGATCGTGTAGGTACTACCTTATTTTCTTTCCGAGGTTGAGGGAGCTTGGGCTCGCTGTCGACTCAACGGGGTATCTAGACCTTGGTCGAGGAATCAAGCACGAGGTCGAGGGAGCTTGGGCTCGCTGTTGACCTGATGATGCTTTTCGAGGTCGAGGGAGCTTGGGTTCACTGTCGACTCAACAGGGCATCTCAACCTTAGTCAAGGAATCGAGCACAAGGTCGAGGGAGCTTGGGCTCGCTGTCGATCTGGTGACGCTTTCCGAGGTCGAGGGAGCTTGGGCTCGCTGTCGACTCAGCGGGGCATCTCGATCTTAGTCGAGGAATCAAGCACGAGGTCGAGGGAGCTTTGGCCCACTGTCGATCTGGTGACGCTTTTCGAGGTCGAGGGAGCTTGGGCTCGCTGTCGACTCAGCGGGGCATCTTGACCTTAGTCGAGGAATCGAGCACGAGGTCGAGGGAGCTTGGGCTTGCTGTCGACCTGGTGATGCTTCCTGAGGTCGAGGGAGCTTATGCTTGCTGTCGACTCAACGGGACATCCCAAACTTGGTCGAGGTCTTTGAGGGAGATCGAGACCGAGCTCGACATCGGCGTGGCAAGGTGACAAGTGCCCCAATGTCAGAAGGAGCACATAATAATTAAAGAAGAACTGTAGATGAATTAACATGAAGAGAGGACGAGAATCATGTTCCCAATCGTCAAGGACCCCTTAGGGCTCTACTGGTAATACATCCGAAGATTTTCGGAATTCCAGCTTCGTGGGATGAGGGTCCCTTCGAGAGACTCCAGCTTGTATGCTCCGGACCGCTAGACTCGCACAATCCGGTAGGATCTTTCCCAATTCAGGGCTAGCTTCCCCTACTCGGTGGCTGAGAAGCTTCAATTCTTCTAAGGACGAGATCCCCTACTTTGAAAAACTTGGCCTTTACTTTGGAATTGTAATATTGCGCCGTCTTCTATTGGTATCTCGCCATGCGGACTCGGGCGGCTTTCCTTGCCTCTTCAACGAGGTCCAAATTATTCTTGAGCTGAGAGGAGTTGGAGTCGGCATCGTAGTGCTCTACCCTTGGTGAGGAAAGTTTGATTTCCAAGGGGATGACAGCCTTTGTTCCATACGCCAGATTGAAGGGGGTCTCGCCGGTGGGTAGCCGGAACGTAGTCTGGTAAGCCCAGAGAACGTTGTACAGGTCCTCGACCTACAAAATGGTGTGATTCGTTACCTCGGTTTCTCCATTTGTCTGTGGATGGGCGACCGAGGTGAAACGGTGGTCGATGCCGAGATCGAAGTAGAATTTTCTGAAATGGACGTTGTCAAACTGACGGCCGTTGTCAGATATAAGGATGCGGGGAAGCCCAAATCTACAGATTATTGACTTCCAGACAAAATTCCGCATCTTCTGCTCGGTAATTCGGGCCACCGGTTTGGCTTCGATCCAGTTGGTGAAATAATCGATGGAGACCATCTGAAATTTTCCATATCCGGAGGCCAGGAGGAATGGCCCCAGGATGTCAATCCTTCATTGGGCTAATGGCCAGGGGGCAACGATCGAGGTCAGCGGAGCCGAAGGTCGGCGTTGGATGTTGGCGTTCCGCTGGCACCGGTCGCATCTCCGGACAATGTCCGTTGCATCCTTCTAAAGTATGAGCCAGTAGTATCCCTGGCGCGGGATCTTGTGGGCCAGTGCTCGGCCTCCCAAATGGTTTCCATAGATTTCTTCATGAACCTCTCGCATAGCATAGTCCGTCTCTGTCGGGCGGAGACATTTGAGGAGGGGAGAGATGAATGACCTACGGTAGAGCTTGCCTTCATATAGTATGTATCGGGAGGCTTGACGCCTGATTCGTCAGACTTCAAGCTCATCATCGGGGAGGATTTCGTTCTACAAATAGTTGATGAGCTCATCTATCCAGCTCAGCTCAGCCTCGATGCAAAGAGTTGGTTCAGGCTCTTCGGTGCTGGGCGTTTGGAGGTATTCGAGTACCGTCATCTTCGGGAGCTCGCTCATATAGGAAGTCGCTGGCTTCGAAATTGGTCTGCTCTCAGGTTCTCCATCCTAGGAATATGTTAGATGTTGAAGAAGCCCAGAGTAGATGTGAGGTCCTGCACATTTTGGAGATATTTCTGCATTGATGGCCCTCTGGCTTCAAAGTCTCCCAAGATCTGGCTCACGACCAGTTGGGAGTCACTGAAGACCTTTAGGTCCTCCACCTTCAGCTCCTTGGCCAGTTTGAGCCCGACGACGAGCGCCTTGTATTCCGCCACATTGTTCGAGGCGAAAAATTCGAAGCGCATAGCCAGCTCTGCGACCACCCCAATCGGGTTGGTGAGGATGAGGCCTGCCCCACTACCCCTGAGGTCGAGGAGCCGTCCACATGCAGAGTCCATGGCTGCCTCGGGGTCTCCTCCATTGGCGTGGGTGCGAGCCCAGGATCATCCGGCAAGGTGCACTCCATAATGAAATCAGCAAGCGCTTGCTCTTTAATTGCCGGCCTCGGTCAGTATTCAAGGTCGAACTCTCCAAGCTCGACTGCCCACTTCATGATCCTCCCAGCACGATCCGACCGTTGTAGGATTTGCTTCATGGGCTGGTCGGTCAGTATGGCCACAGTATGGGCCTGAAAATAGGGTCGGAGCCTCCAGGCTGAGATGACCAAAGAAAAAATCATCTTCTCCAATTTGGAATATCGAGTCTCGACATCCCTCAGGACCCAGCTGGTATAATACACTAGTCTTTGAAGCTTGTTCTCTTTTAGGACCAGGACCGAGCTTACTGCAACCGGGGAGACAGCTAAGTACAGGTAGAGCAGCTCACCCTGCTGGGGTTTCGTGAGCAACAGAGGGGAAGCAAGAAGGTACCCAAGCTCTTCGAAAGCTTGCTGACATTCCTCTGACCACAAGAAGTTCTTCGGTCGCTTGAGGACTGCGAAGAAGGGGAGGCACCGCTAGGCAGACCTAGAAATGAACCTTCCTAGGGCTGCGACCCGTCCAGCAAGCCGTTGTACCTCCTTGACCGTCTTTGGTGGTGCTATCTCTTGTAGTGCTTAGATCTTCTTGAGGTTTGCTTCGATTCCACGTTGGGTGACTACGAAGCCAAGGAATTTGCCCAAGGTAACTCTAAAGTCAACCTGACCGCTTTCTCTCCGAAAGAAATCGGAGAGACTTTCTGGCGGACGTGAATGCGCACTTAGCAGGGTTGAGCTTCATCTGATACCTCCAGAGTACGGAGAATGTCTCATTGAGGTCGGCCACGTGATCCCCCGCTGTTCGGCTCTTCACCAGCATGTCATCCACATAGACCTCCATGTTTCGGCCTATTTGGCTTTTGAAGATCTGGCTGACCAACCTTTGATATATTGCTCCGACATTCTTCAACCCAAAAGGCATTACTTTGTAGTAGTAAATACCCTTATCAGTGATGAAGGCCGTCTTCTTCTCATCTTCTGGTGCCATTCGGATTTGATTATATCCTGAGAAGGTGTCTATGAAGGTCAGCAGCTGGTGTCCCGAGAAGGAGTCAACGAGCTGGTCGATGCTGGAAAGTGGAAAGCTGTACTTTGGATAGGCTTTGTTCAGATCGGTGTAGTCCACACACATGCGCCACTTCCCGTTGGCTTTCTTTATGAGGACCACATTGGCGAGCCACTCCGGATAGGAGATCTCCCGGATGAAGCCGGCCTCGAGAAATATGTCGACTTCCTCGGCCGCTGCTCGTTGTCGTTTCGGGGCGAAGCCCCGTTTCTTCTGCCGCACAGGCTTGCAGGTCGGTTTCACCTGTAGTCGGTGAACCATGACCTCGAGATCTATTTTCGGCATGTTGGTGAGCGACCAGACGAAGACGTCCATGTTAGCCCGTAGGAACTCGATCAGGTGGACTTTTCGCGGGCGCTCAGGCCGGAGCCGACCTGCACAGTTAGCTCTGGGCAGTTTTCTTATAAAGGGATTTGGATAAGAAGCGCACCAAGCTCTACCCATTTCTTTTGGAGGTCGTCCCGCGCTTCCAAGGTTTCGATGGACAACGTTCGATCTGACATTTGAGTTGACGCCTCGGCCGATTGCTCCCCTTGGCTTGGTGCTTGGGCCGGTTGCTTTGCTTTGTGAGTCGCCATATAGCATCGTTTTGTTACTGACTGGTCCCCATGGACTTCGCCTACTCCTTAGTTGGTGGGGAACCGCATAAGCAAGTGACAAGTCGAGACTATAGCTCGGAGGGCGTTCAGCCCTGGTCACCCAAGGATGGCGTTATAGGCCGAATGCGTCATGGGGAGAGCCCGACCATAACTAGAAGGCCGACCTCGTCCTCAACCGAAACCGAGTCCTCGATAAATCCGACCAGTGGAGCATTCACTCTCCGGAGTTGGCTTTCTGTCATCCCCATCTTTTGGTAGGCATCATAATACAAAACATTTATCGAGCTTCCATTATCTACTAAGACGCGCTTTACATCAAACTTGTTTACAATCATAGAGATGACCACAGCGTCATCGTGAGGAGTCTCAACTCCTTCCAAGTCATCGTCCGAGAATGAGATGGCTTCCGAGGTGTGCGGGCGCTTCGGGGGAATCCTTTCCTCGGCTGGCTCTCCAATTGAGCTTCCTCCACCAATGGTGTTGATGGTGCCGGCGATGGGCCTGTTGGTGTTTGGATCTTCGAACTGCGCGGCATTTTCTACTGCCCCCCTTTCCTCGCGCCGGTTCTGCACAAACCGGTTGAGTACTCCGTGGAGGATGAGTGCCTCGATCTCGTCCCGGAGCTGGAAGCAATCCTCTTTGTCGTGGTCATGGTCTCGGTGGAAGCGGTAGTACTTCCTAGGATTGCGTCGAGCTCCAGAATCCCGCATCGGGGGTGGAGGTCGGAAGTAATCCCGACCTTCAATCTCCATTAGGATTTCTGCCCGAGGAGCATTGAGGGGAGTATAATTCTCATACCTCCCCGATGGTATTCGTGGCCGCAGCGGAGATCTCGGTCGAGGCAGGGACCTTGGTCGAAGCTGCCCTCGCTGTCGAGGTGGACTCCTTAGCCAAGGCAGGTTCTTGTTCTGGTAGGGGGACGAACTTTTAGGGCAACCGCGCTCCTCGTGGCGCCTTTTCTGCTTCTTGGAGGTCTACTCAGTCGCGCTCCGCCTAAAGGAAATAGCCTTTTCGGCCTTCGCATATTTCCGAGCTCGAACCAGCATCTCGATGAAGTTGGTGAGGAAGCTCTTCTCAATAGAGAAGAGGAACCTACAGGATCGAGCCTCAGTCTTAAGTGCCGACATGGCTATCGACTGGTCGAGCTCGCGGACCTTCCAGGTTGCAACGGTAAAACGGTCGAGGTAGTCTTTGAGAGACTCTCCCTCCCTCTGTTTGATGTCAAGGAGGAAGTTCGGCGTCCGCCGCTGACGTCGACTGGCAGCGAAGTTAGTGGCAAACTGCCTGCCGAGCTGCTCGAAAGAAGACACCGTGCTCGGCTTCAATCTAGAGAACCAGAGCCGAGCCGCTCCCCGAAGAGTCGCTGGGAAGGCCTTGCAGAGCACAGTCTCCGAGGACCCTTGCAATGCTATGAGGGCTCGATAACTTTTCAAGCGGTCGAGGGGGTCGGTCGTCCTATTGTAGGGCTCCACTTGGGACATTTTGAACCTCGGTGGAACCAGCTCGTCCTCAATCCGGCAGGAGAAGGGGGACTTGGTGGTCAACTCGAAGTCACCCTCGCACCTTGCTTTCTTGCTGTGGAGCGCCTCAATCTGGCGCTCGAACTTCTCGACTTTTCTATCGAGCTCTCCACCTTTGGGAATCGCCACGGTAGTTTGCTCTGGTGCAGGCTGTCCCGGGACTGATTCAGCTTCTGATAGCTGCGACCCACTGCCTAGGCCCCTCCCTGGGGGCTCTCTCCAGGAAGACGCTCGGGCTGAACCTTGGCAGCAGCATCGCTCCTCATTGTTGGCCCTCGAGGAGCCATGGAGGTCTTGGCCTTGGGGTGCTAGTCTGTCTGGGAGGAATATTGATTGGACCCAGACTTATGAAGGTGGCAAGGGCTCCGCCCATTGCAGGGCTTGGACCTCCGTGGCCAAGGCTTGAACTTGTTGCACCAGAATGTTGAACTGTTCCGGCTGGACCTGGGGGACCGGATCCGCCGGAGGTCTTGGCGGTGAGTTCTGGACAGAGTGTCCGGGGCTTGACGGGGGACGCCGAGAGGCGTTGGAGGCTCCTTTGCTTCTCAACTTCATGGCTACAACTCGGGCCCTTTCTCTAGCGCCAACTGTTGCTAGAAAGTGGACCCGGAGGTGACCGCTCGGCTGAGAAGGAGGAGCTCCAGTCGTGGGACGGTGCACGGCGCGGTGGAAGACAATCCGTCGATGAGCGGTGTCCTCCCTCCGGAGGACCTGCAAAAAAGCCAGTGGTCGGGGTTTCCGGCGTGAGCCCTCCGATGCTTAAGTCAGAGGGGGCTAAGGAGAAGAGTAGTCAGGAGATCAGTCCGAAAGAGTAGCTGGGAGAGGAAGAAGAGGACCCTTTCTCCAGGAGGAAAGTTTTCCTTTTATAGGTAGACACAGAGTTACCTGAGATGTGACCAGGCGAGTCATCATCATGATTCCGCATGATCGTGTGCATTAATGAGTTGCCGTGTATGGCCTAAGATTTGGAGTAGGCCAAAAGTCTGCAGAGGCTATGCGCATTAATTGTTGAGTATGCCGGAGGTCTGCAGAGGCCATGTGCATTAATTGTTGAGTAAGCCGGAGGTATGCAGAGGCCATGCGCATTAATTGTTGAATAAGCCGCTCAAGGCATGGTCCCTGATACGTCGTAGCATGGTCGGCGTGTGGAACACGACGTGGTGAGGTCGTCACAAGGTGTGGCCTTAACGTGTAAATGGCCAGGTCGGCCTTTAGAGGTCAGCTCGTCGTAAAGTCGGGGATACCGAGATCAGGCGCCCCCGAGTCGGGCGCTCCCAGGTCGGGCGCTCCCGAGTCGGGCGCTCCCAGGTCGGGCGCTCCCGAGTCGGGCGCTTCCAGGTCGGACGCTCCCGAGCAACCCGTTTTTCCCCCAACACCTTTATTATCAAAATACCGCCTGAAGAAGTATTATGGAGAAATTTATGAGCTTGTATGGAAGCCTTTAGTAAAATAAATCAAGCACTCGATCTCAAACCTTGAAAATATGCTCATTCTGTGCCAACCATATACGACAATCAATATAACAAATTAAAACTACTTTAGATTATCCCGCATTAGAAGAAGATCTATCTCTAATAATATGAAGAAAATCATTCAAGGATAAAGAAGAAAATATCGATGAATCCATAACTGGGCCATTCTCCATGTTTGTGCTGCCATATGATATTGGAGTATAACATCCTGAATAGACTCCTCTACATTAAAGTATAAATCACAGTCACTAGATATGTGAAATCCATGCTGAAGCAAAAAAAATATATATATATGGTAGACGATGCCGGGCAATTTTCCACATAAATAACGAGATCTTGGGATGAACACGTAACTTCCAAACCCAAGTAGTGCTATGATTTGGTTGAGGTGTAGATAAAAAAAGTCTATGGAAATCAAATACTTTGATAGTCAACTCGGAAGATGGACCCCAACTCAATCTATCACCACAATCACCGATCGGAACTAAAATAGATAATACTTTAGCTACTAGTTCTTCAAAAAAAAAATTATGTAATAAGTGGCCGATTCCATCTCTTTCTTCAAAAATCATAAAATTCTTAACCATAAGACCTTGTAATGTAGCAGTATTAATTAATAGGAGCAGGCCATCTAGACAAAGAGAAAAATGATATCTATGGATCATGTAATACATCAATAGACATATCGTTGCCAACACACCATCTAATACTAAAATAAATAACAGGGGAAAAAGAGAATATTTTCTTCCAAATTGGTGAGGCAGATAGAGAGTACACTGGATAAGACATAAGAGACCAGAAGCTATATTTTGCCCTCATGAAAGAACTCCAACATCTATCATGCATCAAAAGAAACCTCATAGCATGCTTAGCCATGAGTGCCTCACTCCTAGCTATCAAAGGAGTTTCTAAATAGGTTTTTTGCATATATATCCTTCTAAATATTAAAATTTGTATGAATACCCTTTCAAAATTGATATTTATATGTATACCCTTATAAAATACTTGTTTTCCATGTATACCTTCCATTTTTCTTTTTTCTCTCATATATGCCCATCCTATCTAATGCCGCTAAATTTAAAATTAGAAATAACTGAAATACCCTTAATAGGTAGATGTGCAAAAAAAATATTTGATAAGCGTATATATGCAAATAATACTTTGTGAGGTTAACATGCAATTTCACATACTTATGAGGGTTTACATGCAAAAAAAAATCTAATTTTATTTTTTCTATTTCAACTTGTTTTAGTTTTCAGTGAGATCTATTACCTTGTTACCCAATTTAGAAATAAAAAGATGTTTTTATAATTTTAATTAATTTTTTATTTAAATAAATATATTTTTAGCTAATTATGTTAACTGAATCATTATATCAAAAGCATTCATACAAAAATAGAGTTTTGTGAGGGCAAGCAAGTAAATATCAATTTGGAGAACATTCGTGCAAATTTTATATTTAGAAGGGTATTTATACAAAAATCTAAATTATTTTTACGTATATACCCTCCTAAATATATGAAATTACATGAATACCCTCCAAAATTGCTATTTTCATGTATACCCTTATAAACGTTTTTTTTTATATATTTACCCATTAATGGTATTTTCATCATTTTAATTTTAAACCGCTAACTTCTTAACGGCGTTAGATGGCATGGGTATACATACAAAACAAGTATTTGATGAGGGTATATATGCAAATATCAATTTGGAAGGATATTCATGTAAATTTTAATATTTAGAAGGGTATATACGCAAAAAAACTCTTTCCAAATTGATGAGGTAGATAGAGAATTGACCGGATAAGCCATAAAATATTAGGAGCCATATTTTGTTCTCATGTAAGAACTCTAACATCCATCATGCATCAAAAGAAACCTAGTAGCATGCTTATCCATGAGTGTCTCATTCTTAGCTATCAAAGTAGGAATACCCAAACCACCATGATGAGGATATGGACACACATAGTCCTAAGAATTTAAATGCACCCTTCGAGAATTATCCAATAAGCCCCAAAGAAAATTCATAATTATTTCGGTATACCTTTCTTGGGAGAATAAGATAATGAGATATTAAAAAAATAGAAAGAAAAGATAGAGCAGACTTAATAAGAGTAACTCTATCCATCATAGAAAGAATCTTCCACTTCCAACCCTCCAATCTATCCAAAAATTGTTGAATCAAATCTTTACGATCCACAAAAGTCGACGTTTTACCAGAAATAGGGATTCCTAAACATATCCACATGCGATGATTCTCTAATATGTAGGCAATTCCTAATACCTTGGTGTATAAGAGTTTAACCGTTAGACTAAACTTTACCACTAATTTCTCAAAATTCATCCTCTCACCCAAAACTTTATGTCAAATATGGGATCAAAAAATTCCTAGGATGACTTTATTTTTTATTCTTTTTTTGGTGAGCCTTATTTTTGATTCTTTAAAAACTAACAACGGCTCTGTTATCAACCATTTCAAAGAAATGACTAAACAATAGAGTCATATTAAACAAGTTGGTGGGAATTAGCCTGGAATCTAATGAAATCAGTCACAGTTTCACGAGTCTGGACTTGCTTTGCCCAAGAAGTAGGCTCAAGCTTAGGTCGGGTGGGGATTGATTAGCCCGTTCTTTTTGTTTTGTTTATTTATTATATATATAATTTTATTTTATGAAAAATGACTTGGTTTGGGGCTCCAACGACCGACCTAAGAAGTTGATTTTTTTTTTTTAACTTATAAAACATAAGTACACTAGTTGTCCATAGATAGAAAGACATTGTTCGCACCATTGTTTTCTCACTTAGAGGACTTGTTTGGTTTGTAGACAAAATATGAGAGGAAGTGGAATCAATGGAAAAAGTTCAATTAAAATTTTAAAAGAGAGGTGAAAAATAGTATCTCCATATAAATAAGATTTACGAAAAAAAATCATATGAGATATAGAAAAGTTTAATTCCCACTTGTTAGGAATTGGGATAATTTTTTTTCAAAAATTCCCTTAAGCGTTTAGATGGAATGGGGGTAAGGTTTTTCTTTTTATTAAAGACATAACAAGAATTTTGTACAACTTTTCTAATAAAGTAGATACTCAACCAAATATAAACCATTCTGGAATGTGCTATTTTTTTATGGCCAACCAAATATACAAAAACTACATTCTCAAGTATTATATACCCATACGATAACTTCTCAGAAAAAATATTCTAGTGAGGGAAAAAAAATCGTAGGAACCAAACAATTTCAAAGAGAGGGTAATGGCATGTATGGGATCCAGATAGCTTCATCAAGTAGCAATTTTTCAAGAACAACTAAGCTCCAAATATAGAGGAATCAAATTCCAACCTCTGCAATGCTCTGCAAGGTTGGTCTCCATTGTCTGTGCCTTGACACACTGCCACCACTGCTGCTAATGTCAATGTTGCTATTGCCCACCTGATGTGTCTCCTCTTCTTCTTGTTTTGCTTCCACCATCTGCCAAAAGAATACTGAATGATCACCACTGCTTCAACATTAGACAACTTTGAGAAACTAAAGAAAGATCTCTTAAGAATCGAAGGCCTCCAAACCATCACACTCTTCAAATTGAAAGGAGCTGTTTTTTAGACATCTGGGAAAAAGTTGTGAAGAGACACCCCACTTAAAGTAGGTGAATCAAACTTTTCTTTCGACTTCAAAAGTATGAATTTATTTTTTCTTTAAATTCAAAATTTTAGATTTAGGAATTGAGCTCTCTTTTTTTTAATTTTAAGTAGGTATTAAATTATAGAGGTAGTTTGAAGATTTCTCTCGCTTAATTCAGTTTGATGCCCTAGGTTATACCTATTTTTGTTCTATTTAGTTTTGCTCCTCAGGGTCTTTGACCTCACGATTCATCAACAAAAAAAAAAAAAAAAGTTGGTTTGAAATGGAAAGCTATAACATTACAAAGAGAGAAAAGTCATGAATATAAACAATCCTGTAAAATAAAAAAAATTTAATCACATTATTTAAGATGTTTTATAAAATTTTGTTATACAATCAAACACAAAACTTCTTGAGAGAAAACCAAGCATGCTATTATGATAATTCCAATTTCCACACCAAATAGACTGGGGTTAATTTATGATTCCATCTAGCCCCAATTCAGCTAGGGTTTGTGCCCCATAGGTTAATTTAATCTGATTCAACCATAAAAATCTCTAAGCTCGATATTATCATCGAATACCCTAGTTCTTAACCTCCACTGAGTTTTGAAGAGG
Organism: Phoenix roebelenii; assembly: GCA_025769935.1. NCBI lineage: Eukaryota > Viridiplantae > Streptophyta > Magnoliopsida > Arecales > Arecaceae > Phoenix > Phoenix roebelenii. The sequence continues at coordinate 165,235 of JAOXJJ010000534.1, forward strand.
AGACCTCTTATTTGGAGAGAAGTGTGCTAACCAGTGAAACTAACAGCTATTAGCAACGCATTTAATTACTCAAATTGGATATTAAGGTGCTCTATTTGTTACTCAAAGCTCAAAATTAAAGTTGATCATGTATTTGTCGATAATATTAGTGGTAACAATTCATGTGAAGATCCTTTTTTTTATCTGTATCATTATTAATTTCTTTTAAACAGAAATATAACACTGTACTTTCTTTCGTCATATATTGGACCTGAATCAAGATCTAAACCAACACAGCCGAATATATTGGGTTGGGTCAGTCATATTTGACCCAGCCTAGCCTGAATGACTTGACAGGTCTAAAATACTGTCCTCATATACCATCTGGTTACTCCATGGGTGCAGTTTGCTCTGAAATCATGATTCAAAAGAAAACTAGGTTGGCCTTCAGTCATACTCCCATTCAGACCAGGTGCAGGCCTTATAAACATCAAACACTAAAACCTTGTTCATATTATGTATCTTAATTTCTATTCAAAATTCAAAAACTTAAACAAATTATTACGTATGCATGACGTGTATTGGATAATCATGGAAAAAAGACATCCAATTTGGACAAAATCATACCAAACTGGTTGGATCCAGATAAAATCCTATCTTATATATCACTATAAGCAAATAAGGTCTATATTCAAATTCTATTACACTTACCGGATTCATTTGGGTTTGATTTCACATCCGATATTCAATAATTTTACAGTATTTATCTAAATTTATTGGTTTTAGTTGTAACTCTCTTGATACCTTTACTTGCATCACAAAACAACCTTACACTATGGTGAAAAATTATTTAATTATTAAAATGTTCATACCTCTAACAATATGTGCGCATTTATGACTAATTAATATTCATTTAATAGAAGTACCAAACAAACAATCACTCAATTGGACAAAAATCATATATTAACCATCAAAGATTCAAATCTTCATATAAACCCTAAATCGAGAAATACCTCTCTTATGTGCGCATCAAGTGCGTAAAAAATAAAGTAAATAATGTGATAGAAAATTTATGTATGGTGTGCAAGCATGCATGCTGAAATTATGAAATTTTTGCAATCAATATTATCTAGTTTTTGTTCTAAAATCCGATTATATTATTTTCGGATTTAACCTTGAATTAGTCTCTAATCTCTAACCACCAATTACTGGGCCAGATTAGCTGGCCTTCAGCCTCCATATCCATCACGCTACATGGTTCCAGCTACACTTCATTAATATCGCTACATCTTGTTTGACGTTTATTGTGTGACAGAGACGAGATACTGTCACAAAACAGAGACCAAGCATGACTTGTCCCAGAAACCGTGAAATTCTCCCATAAATATTAAAGAGATTTACCATAGAGCAAGAAGAATTCTCTTGATTAGAATCTCCATCACCAATATCACCATCTGCTCCTCCTCTTGCCTTCCTCTCCCTGTGATTGTTACTCTTTCTTCTATTCTCTTGCTTCGACATGAGAAACTTATTCAGCCTAACTTTCTTCCTTGATCCAAACTCTCTCAACACCTCTACAACGTCAAAATTAAAGGAAAAAGTGAACACATGAATATCTAGAATGAGATAAAAATTAATGATTAACCTCCGAAGCTAACCTTCGAAGCTAACGAGGCGGTAAACATGGCCGATAAGGAGTGTGTCATCCGGTCGGAGCAACTTAAGATGCCTCACCGGCGAGTTGGATGCCGAAGACATGGTGGTGACGATAACGGCGACGTAGTAGCCAGGGTTGGCTGCCATCACCTCATCGGCCTTGAGCTGCCAGTGAACTCTCTCCAGCCTCTCACTAGGATGTTGGATCACCACCGTCGCCGCCTCCGCCGCCTGGCAATTCCCCATTTCCTTCTCCTTTGTTTCTCTTGCCTTCAAAAGATATCCCTATAGTTTTATTTTTTAACGTCTGGGGGGACTTGGAGGAGACATTATAAATGGAGTAGAGGAGGGGTTAAGACGAGTCTCTTTGTGGATGTCGAGAGGGATAAATGGTCAAGAGGGGAGTTCCAAACGCATTTGCTATACCTAACTACAACAATGCACCACCTCCTTATTGGTGGCTTTCAGCTTGTGGTAAAATGGCCGTAGGGAAGAGTCTGGGTCATGGCACCAAAAAGTTGGGTTTATGTGCAACGAATGTACGTGATAAGTCGCCGCCCAGGGGTATTTGATTTCGTTTTAGGGGTTAAGGAGGTGGTGACGGGTGGCAAAATTAAAGTGACTTTTCCCTAGCACTCATGGATTGAGGAAGCCTAACTAAGTGCCAAACTATCCACAAGCTCCTTTACCTTTGTGGAAGTCGATTAGGATTTTTGGTCGGGGGTGAAAAAAATGACATTCGTGTGGCAGGCTAAAACAAGCATGATCTGACATCGGAAGATGACAGTGATGCGTGCCATCGCTGTTATAAGGGTCCGATTGGCCTATGACTTCATCCGATCCGTCTCGTTTAAACTCGAACCGACTCATATTAAAGGATCCGTGGAGCCGCATCGGATTTTAAGGTTGGACCCATTTCATTTTTCGGATTTTAGTCAGGGTTTACTATATTCGGACCTGACCCGATCCAATTCGGTTCGTCTTATTTTTAGAAAAATTTTGGATTTATGATCCTCCGACCCGATCCGACCTGACTCGAACTCGGAAAAGTATAAGTGGCAGTTTGATGGTAAATACATATCTTGTTTCGTTCGATAAGAAAAGCATGGTAAATACATTGCCTTCTTGCCTTTTCTTTTTGACCATTATTCGCTTATGTACTGCAAATGCTAGAGCGTGAAGGGAGAACATGTGCGTATTACATTGCTTGATAAGCCGTTGTGTTCAGTATTCTGATCCTGTTGATCTATCGAGACTAGAAAAGTGAGCTGCTCTTTGTGATGCAAAACTAGAATCTTTGAGCTTCTTTTTGATTAATATTTTTTTAAAAAAAAATTATGGACCTTCCGTTTTGATGATCGCAAAACTGCTATACACCAGATTTAAATGTTGGGAATTGAGACATTCGATGTTTTGGGTGTAGTATCAACCCACAAGGTGGCATTACCACTTCTTCTGAAGGATGGAAACACATACCCAACATAACCACCAAAAAAGAAAAAAAAAAAAGAGAAAAGGATGCGAGGCAAAAAAAAGAAGAAGTTGGAGGCATTTAAAGAGAAGGCTGCAAAGTTAGATAGGAAGGCACAGCGGAAAGTATAAGAAAAAAAAAGACAAGAAGGCAAGAAATAGAAGGTTGGTGTAATAATGTGTTACCTCTCCCCACCACTAGTTGCAATTTGATAGTTTCCTTGTACTCGTTAGTTGATACTTCACGCAATTAAAGCAAGCATGCAAAATTTTTGAAACCCGAGTGGGCACGACCCAGACTCATTTTTTTTTGTAGGACCGGTTTATGCATGGATCTGACCAGATCCGAATGACCCATTGGGTCAAAAATTGTAGTCGTGGATCCGATCTGATCCAACCCAACCTTCCATTGGATTAGTTCTGGGTCTAATATTAGGACTCAAACAAGAAACCAGGTTGGATCGGGGTTACTCATGACCCAGTCCGATCCGACTCATTTGCACCCCTACCAACCTAAGATCCTCCGCAGTGCGTGCACTCGATGACTATCACCAGAAAATGGACGATTATCAACAGTGATGCATCATGTATGGCACATAAAACTGTTTCGTTTGATAGTCATTCATCTTTTCATAGTAGCCATCAAGCACTATACACCATTCTACGGTAAAATAATAAAAAAAGCTTTAATTTATAATGGCGATCGCTATTTTTTTATTGTCTTGGTGTTAAAAGAGTTATGGGCCTTGATGCCCTCCCCATACTCGCCCCCACACCATATGCTACGTATAGTGATTATGGTGATCTTGCTTGATGGATGGGTTGGGAATTGAATGCTTCTTCCTTTTTGATAACCTCTAAGGCAAATTATTTGCGGATTCCTCGGGAAAGGTGTCCTAAGTTGGAATGATAAAGCATTGTTGGGTGAAGCTGAGATTAAATTTCTATCTGCTTTCGGTTCCTATTCAATGCGGAATCTTTTTAGTTTCTTTATCTTATATGCTTTGTAGATACGTCCTTTTCTTTATCAGCTGAATACTTTGTGTGATTTTTATTATATCTTGAAATTTTTAAGGTGAAAATGCTTTTTGTCCTTTAAAATTATTGATATATATTTTTTAAAATATTTTTTTAATCCGGCAGGGATGAGGCCTGTGACCCTAATAATTGCTCTGTGTCGTCATTTTTTTTTTGATAAAAAATAGGGAAGAAGGGATGAGGAGAACCTTACCTGCGTAGCAATCCCAACTGCCCTCCTTCCATTGGAGAATGTTTGATGCAAGTAAACATATTTTATTCATATCCTTTCCGATCCGTGGAAAATCTATGTATGAGTACGCCACACCAGCACCACTTAAGCATCCGACAGATCAGATAACGATTCTATCGAACAAAACAGGCGGACGACATCCAGTTTCCATATTTAATCGACACCCATACATTTCGAACCTGGGCTAACCTGGGCTATTGTATCTTCTCCACTGGCTCCCTTTCCTTAACAGGTCCTGCTCAGTCCGCCAGCGTTTCCTCCAAATAATCCTAAATAGGATGTTATTCAAAAGAACATTCCTACAAAAGGCAACAAATAGTACATTGGACCAGCACAACATCGAGAAGCAAAATGAATCAGAATTAAAGCAGCCGTCTAGAAAAAGCAAAAAACCATGCTCAATTAAAAATAGAGCAACTCGAAGGAGGAGCAACCAAATAGGAAACAATGACATGAATGCATCCGCTGCAAGTTGCAAGAACTTCCATATCCTAACAACATGCCACATCACAAAAAACAGAAACATTACTAGATAAACATGGAAAAAGAATTAAAGAAAAAGGGAAATCGACTCCTTAATTTACAAAATCATTGGGGTGATGTATAACCCTTATCCATCATATGTATTGTTGCCACTGAGAACCGATTGGCACTAGGGATCTCAGTGAAAAGTAGGACGATGCAAAAGAGCTTGGTGGTCAGCTATTCTAGTCGGAATTAAAGGAGATGGGCAACACTCAGTCATTACAGCCGCAATTTTCATCATATGGTAGTCCTCCAACCAGAAACGGCACAGAGCAAAAGAGTCATCTAGCCAAAATATATCTAGCGGAACCCTTCGATGTCTAAGTCAGTATGGTAATTAGGAAATAGGAGGAGGTTGTCTTTCAGTCTGTTAGGACGTTCTTCTTTCTTACTTCTTCTTCCCTCCTTTGTATATGTATAGTGGAGAAGCCTATCTACCAGAGAATTAAAGCATGTGGGTCGACAAGAAGTGACTGGCTTGAGTACAGCCTGAACATCAGGCATGGATGCTTTACACCCAGATGACGTCCTGCCTGTCACATCTGTAAGATCTTGATGATCACTGGTCCTTCGGTTAGGATGCGACTAACTATGGAAAGCTCCTGATATGTAAGCTCGACGGTATAGCACTGGGCTCGCCTAGTGGCTGCTTTCGATCCACTACGTGTTGGCCTTGTAATGTATTTTAATTAGTTAGACTTTCTGGTGAGCTATAACCGGTTTAGAGGTGTATTATGTATATACATAAAGAATCACAGAAGCTAGCTCATCCACTCAATAAGATCGCCCTTTTGCCAAATAAAAAAAAAACAAAAATGAAATTGTTATGAAAAATAAAGAACAAAAACTAAAAGGAAACAGCTCTATGTGAAATCGAAACCCACGGCTCTAAACCGCAGTAGGCATCGTCAGCCATGGAAAAATGAAAAATAAAGGAACAGAAAAGGGAAAGTAATAGAAAATATATCAAGAATAAGTCAGCAAATTTTATGTGCAGCAGCATTAGCATCTCATTACTAAATGCAAGGCAAAAAGAGAGAGAGAGAGAGAAAAAGGCAAATCCAGTATTTTGCCCACCGTGGAAACCATACACATTAAAAAAAACCCATAAATCTTGGAGACTACGAACGCTTCCGTCAATTAAGTGATATAGCCTTACCACACGTGCAGCATATCAATTTAGGATACAAATCCAGCCCCAAGGTCCCGCCAAAAATTCTGAGGTTAAGCCTGCCCTAATTACGAACCCAAACTTATGGACCTGCGAGCAGTAAACTGGAGTAAATCCTCTTGAAAATGGACGGGTTTTATTTTTTATGCGGATGAAGGATTCACCTTTCTTCGTGCAAGTTAACATTGGATCGCACAATGATCACTTTGGATGAGTGAGAGAGTTTAGAGTGCTTTGAGAGCCATGTAGGACACGATCCAATGGTTAGTGTCGTGGAAGAAGGCCGATCATTCTTTCGCATGAAACATATAATCTGAGCTTTTTGAAAATGGTATGATTCTTCCAAATATTATGTGAGAATTCGTGCAGGCGTATATTTAGTCACATATCAGCTATGCACTAAATAGATCTTAAGTATTTTTATAGAACTAAAAAACCTAAAAAATACCTTCGGACTAGCTTTTTTTGGATACGATTTTAGATTGTGACAAATGATATCAGAGCAAATCCGGCTTATGGTTTATGTAGACTACAATACACTATAGTATAAGCCTATAATGACTGACCATATGCTCGTCGTAATGCTTGTGATTTAGATTTGAATGAGTTTGAACTCTTAACTTAACGAGGATATTAAAGACTTAAATTGGAGAAGTATATATGTTTAGTCCCATATCAACTATACATGGGTACTTATATAGGACTAAGGAACCCAAATAATACTTTCTAGCTAGCCTTTTTTTGTTGAGATTCGGAATTATTACACATCATGCATGAGAGAAACAACTAATTTAAAAATGCAAATAATTCTATTAAATAATTTCAACAACTATAAATTTGCTCACATTGTAAATGACTCTTACCAAGATTATCAATCAAAAAAAAATACAAGCACATTCAAGGCAATTATGTATTCAGAGGCATCATAGATAAATTAAAAATAGTTAAATTCAATCGAGAATAATATGTGGCACCATTGTATCACAGATAAGGAAACTCATAATTAATCATTCTCACTAATATAATATTTATGCAAATTTTTAGCTATTCATCAAGCTATATATGTTTTTACTAACTATTCATGTTCACATACAGAAAATAGTTACAAATATAATCACTTATAGTCATCACATAATTGATAATAGTTCTCATGCAGAAAAAAAATGAAAAATCCAAAAGTCCCGTTGAACAGGATAGCTCTGCCCATGTATTTATATTTGAGTAAATAAATGTTATATTTGCATTTTGCATTCACTAGAACATCCTTATGACATCTTAATCAGCAGTAAGATGGACATATTGCTCGGTTGAAGCTGATAGCATAAAGTCATAAAGCTTGGAACCTCTGAAGGAAAAAGATCAGCTTTCGGTCCATATTTTCTTTCTTTTCTCGGGTTGCTTTCAACATATGTAACGAAGGAACCAACAAAAGTTTTTTTTTTTTTTTTAAAAGGAATGATACAACTGCCAGTCTGCCATAGTGATGTTCTAAGAATATTTCTTTTTTTCTATTATTTGATTTTCATTAAAATTTCAATTATTTATTCCTTTATCTCGGATTTTGTTCTTCCTTTCAAGATTTTATTATTTATTCCTTTCAAGATTTTGTTCTTCCTTTATCTCGGATTTTTGATAGAGTACGTTATCATTAATATTATTAGTAGATGCTTCATCATTAATACGATAAATAAAAGAGCTCGGTAAAAATAGAATTTTTATTTTAGATGTACAAAATCAAATGATTATATTAATAAATTATATCATTATTATTAATAATTATTTGATTCCCCGCACAAGCTGAGCTTTCCATCTATATAGAAGGCAATTACGCTATGCGTTTTAGCGGAAAGAGGCGAAAGATGGAGACGAAGGACCAAACTGTGCCCTTCCCCTCGAGCTACGTGACTCTAAAGCAACTCCAGGAGCTGAGGCTCAAAGAGAGGCAAGAAGAAGAAGAAGAGAAGGTTTGCAGGCAAAAAGATGAAGAGGAGAGGCTCCGAAAGTTCGAGGAGAGGGAGGTGGAGGAGCGGGGGCGGCGGTGGCGGAGAATGGAGGAAAAAGTCGCGCTCCGGAATCCCCGAGTAAACCCTAGATCGAACGGGCCCATTCGCTGGAAATGGCGGACGAACGGCTCCGGACGGCCGATCTCCGGCCCATCCCCGAATCCCGAGGCAGACGGGGCGGCGGAGCCCGTCGGCGGGTCCAATCGGTATTCTTCCGCCAGCTGTCGTTGGAGGGAGAAGCAACCAGCGGAGACGGATCGAACGATGAAGGATGAGCGAGCGTACGGTGACAAGAACGATGGGACGGCAATGGACACCGGGTCGGTGAGCGGATCCGAGAAGATCGCCCCGGAGCCGTCGCCGGAAAACCCCAAAGGCGGCGCGAACGGGAGGAGCCGGGGAGCTTCTCGACCGAAGCGCGAGTTCCGGCCGGCGAGGGTTTTCGGAGGTGGACCGGAGCGGACGGTGGAGATCGAGGGGCGGTATCGGGATCTGAGAATCGACGGCTGGGATGAGAAGCCGGCGGCAGCGGTGGAGAGGAGGCCGGCAGCGGGGAGGAGGGGCGGCGGTTTCGGAATGACCGGCGGTCGTAGGCGCTGGCACACGGCTGCCGGCGGCGGTATGGTGTGGGTCAGGAAGACGACAAGCTCTTAATCGGTTCCAACGTGGAAAGGGAGGTATATTTTTAAATTTTTCGCACTTCTTATTGCAGTAGTCCAAACTCGAGACATTGCTATGTCGCTCCGAAGAAGAGACGCAGGAAAGCTGTCGTCTGGTTCCAGCTTTATGCATGGCTCTATGCTGAATTGCTGTTATTTATCCATTCACAACGCACTTTATACATGAATCTAATGCATCTCAACTGTTATTAAACTGTCTAAGAGTATACGTTCGTAGTTACTGAGTTTCTCCTTATATGCAAAGGCTGATGCAGTGGGAGAAGGAGAGGAGAGGAAAGTGGAGAAGAAAAAGAGAAAGGTAGAGAGAGAGAGAGAAAAAATATATATCTCAAATTATATCGTAATAATTAAACTGTAATGAATTTATATAGACAATTCAAAATTCTAATAAATAGATCCTACAATTGATATAAAAATAAAATTTTAAAATTTAAATAAAATACATTTTTTTTAATTTTTATATTTATGTTTAATGTAAGCATAATCCCTCTCTTTCTCCGAGAAAAATATGTGAAAGCCAAATAATAATTCTCAAGGGTTCAATCCAACACTGACCAGATTTGGTAGGTTTCAATGTGTCAGACATAAATCGGGTCTAACTGGAGACTCAAACCAGACTTGGGAATGATTCACTAGTTCTGTTTTGACCAATTGGTGGAGTTCGGATTTGATAACCATGCTGATATATAACCTCCTCAAAGGAAATGTTGGAAGCCAATTTTCTACACCTAATAGGCACTTTAATAAAGCAGCAGTATTGGAATCATTATTAGTGGATACAGCGCTAACAACACTTGTCACAGTACAGTAGTTAGTAGGTGATCCAATGCGATTGAGAAAAGACGTAGCATATTCATATACTACCAACCAAATCTGGCAGGTTTCAATTGGTTAAACATAAATCAGGTCTAATTAGAGACTCAAACCAGAGTTGGGAATGATTCACTAGTTCTGTTTTGACCAATTGGTCAAGTTCGGATTTGATAACCATACTAATATATAACCTTCTTAAAGGCGATGTCGGAAGCCAATTTTCTACACCTAATAGGCACTTCAATAAAGCGGCAGTTTTGGAATCATCATTAGTGGATACAGTGCTAACAATGCTTGTCGCAGCGCAATAGTTAGTAGGTGATCCAACACCAAAGAGAAAAGACGCAGCAGATTCATATGCTGCCAACCAAATCCGGGAGGTTTTAATTGGTTAAACATAAATCAGGTCTAATTAGAGACTCAAACCAGACTTGAGCATGATTCAGTAAGTTTGGCTTTGACCAACTGGTCTAGTTTGTACTTGATAACTATGGTTTTACTACTTCTAGATTTGGGTGCATGTTCCTGATTGGCCCTTACAGAGTATTATGATGATATCACGGGCTAGATATGGTTCTGGGCTGGAGACTTTAGATGGAGCAGGGTTGGCCCAAAACTTTATCACAAGAAAGACTGGTTTATTGAGCCAGAAGCAAAATATATACATCATAGCATGATTTTAAATCTTTAGATCTCCGCTTTCTTGTTGGGTGGTCAGGCTTTGATGAACTGAGATCAAATGCTGGACCACGGAGGGACCACAGTTAGATCTCGGTCGGTATTTTAGAAATCAAGATGTGAAAATCTTGGCAAATATAATAAATCCAGAATTAATAACTTCATTAAAATACTAATTAAAAAATTTAATAGTTAAAAATTAATTTAAATACTAAATAATTAATGGAAAACATCAGTCAATAATTTAACATAGTATTGGCTGTTTTTTTAGAAACACCTAAGTTTGTATTGGCTAAAGATAATATAGGCTGGGATGTTAAATACAATCCTGCTTGCTGAAGCCGCTTGTGGAACCGCATCATGGGACAGTTTGAGATGGCCTGAATGACGTGGCAGCTTAGTCGGATGAGTCATAAGGGGGCAGAAGGGTAATTCTTGCAGTAAAATAAAACTCGGACTTTTTCTCTTCTTTGTATTTCCGAAATAAAAAGGTCAGTCCTCTTCTTCTCCTGTTCTTGGTATATCCTACTCTCTCATTCAAAACCACCTTCTTGTTCATGGGACTTGAGAATTGATTCAACTTCATTTCAACAGTAAGGTAGAGTTAGAAACTTTGTTCTTGCATACATTGAAAAGAGAAATGAACCTCCTTTTTATTTAATTCTATGGGTCCTAACTCCTAAACTTCAGATGTTCGTAAGATTTAGCCTGGCCTTGTTGGAGACTTCTTGAGAGAGGTTCTCTGAAATGGTTTAAAAGAGGGATGCTACGTGAGTAGAGGAAGAAGCGTAATAGTGAAAAAACAATAAGACTGAATCAGCTTAAGGTTTGGCTGTAGGAATCAACTATCCAGATGCCAAGCTTGTCCCTGGCGGTATAGAAAACTTGACCCTGCATCTTTTGGTTGCAGGAATCAGTCGCTCCAGGATATTTAGCACCGTGCAGAAAATTGCACTGCTTTTAAAGCGAGTCATACCTACCACGAGATAAATAGAGCTGCGGCTTAGATTACATCTTTTATTGTCGATCATTTTGGTGAAATACTGTGAACAGATGGTCCGACTTTGCCATTCCTTTCAGCATACTTTGTTTTTCGGCTTTTATGAATGTACTTATATATTAAATTTATATGATTCATCTGTCGTATAAATAAGCAAAAGGCAAAGCTTATCCTACATCAAAGGCTTTCCCCACTGTCTTCATTTTTATTGTATTCGATACAAATAAAAACCTATCAAATGGGCCATTGGGGATGGCTGGGCTATTGACACATTGAAGGATTGCCGGGTGTTAAAGTTGCCCCTCGGTCGATGGCCTACCATGCTGGACCCAGAATGGTTAGCCGAGAGAAGGGTCTATGACTTGTTCGCACATGGGGAGAGAAGATGGGATGTGGATTCAGTCCGTAGAGCTTTTGGGAAGCATTTGACGGAGAGGGTCTTAGCTTTGCTGGTATCTACTAGGGAGACCACAAACAGGAGGGTCTGAAGTGCGATAGAAATGGGTGCCCGAGACCTACAAGTCCTGGTTAGCGAGGGGTCTACTCAATGGATGGATGAGGATAGATTTGGCGGCTGCGCATTCATCCTCGTGTTGCCCTCTTTCTTTAGAAAGTGGCCTAGGGCTGTTTACCTACGAGGAGTGTGCTGGCCATATGGAGAGTGCGGATTACTTCAGTATGTGAGGGATGCCCCAGTGTGGACGAGACCATCAATCATGTTCTACTTGGATGCGTTTGTGCAGCTTAGATGTGGGGTAGGATCACAGACTCACCATAGAGAGTAACTTCAGCAGAGGACTTCCTAGGCTAGCTCAAGGAAGTTCGGAGGCGACCGAGCACTCTAGAGTGGGTATCAGATGCATCTATATGGCCTATCATATATGGTTGGATGGAAACACCCGAATCTTTGAGGAAAGAAGAATGCACCCAAGGATAAAGGCGGACAAAGCTTTACTTTATGCAATGAAGATTAAAAACACTACTATTGCAGCGTTATCTGGGTCGGCCAGAAAAATCTAGGACTCCCATTTAGCCATTGCAGCGCCAGAACCATTCTAGTCTTTTGGGAGCGGGCTTTTTGATTAAAGTTCATGAGTCCAGGCTCATTTCGGCCGGTGGACGACGTGTCTACGACGAGTCAGTCAGTGGTGCGGAGCTGAGAACTACATGGAAGAATATTGTCTTTGCCAGATGGGTTCCAGGGGCAACCAGTATTCAATGTGAAAGCCACGCGACTATGGTAATTGACTAGATTCAGAAGAGTGTTAAGAGGCACAAGCGTTCGAATAAGCATCCATTTTTATAGGATATATATGAGATTGTGGGTGGACTTACGACATCCTGGGCTACCTATATTTGTTGGAAGGCGAATAATATGGTCGATTGGATTGCTTTTATGCGATGCACTACTTGGAGGATTTCGGTGGAAGGGCCCAAAGTCTGCTCCACTTTTGTTTTTACTCTTATGGATATGCTGATACATGTATGATGTTAGTTGCCATGGTATTTAGAAAAAAAAAAAAAAAACCCCTATCAGAAGAAGCACGATGCTCCCCAAGACAGTGACCATTTAAAAAAAAAAAGAAATTCAAAACCAATGTAGATATATATCACCCTCCATCCAAACATTGCATAAAATAAAACACATGAAAGGACGTGGCGGCGACTTGTTTGTGAGGTTCCATCAATAGCCCTTCAGATTAGCCATTGACATAACGACCAAAAGAACACAAAACTCTGCCCCCATCACACGCTACGAGTCATCGCCCACTAACCATCAAACATCATGGTCGTCAGATGTCCCCCTACTTTTTCTCAGCAGCCTCAACATCCTTGCCCATAAACATAGCCGATAGCCCCCATCGGGTAGACTCAACTCATTTCCCTCTCAACTCAACTAATAATCCCTCTGAGGAAAACGACACCACAAAGCTCTGCTACACTGAGCTCAAGACACCTCTACGACACACTAAGAAACTCATCCGTCATCATAATATTTAATACATGATAAAGCTACCTTACATATCTCAAACTTAAACATAATAGGAATAAAGATTTTATTCTGTTTTTATTAGTACAGAGAGAGAGAAAAGGCTGCGAGCGAGCTCTAACCCCCAATCTCTGCGATGCTTTGCAAGGCTGGCCTCCACTGCCCGTGTCGTGCCGCCGCCCCACTGCTGGTTCTTCTATTGCTCGCCAACCTCTGCGCCAATTCCTCGAACTCTACCTCCGCCGTCGCCGGCGATTCCACCACCTGAGGCTGGAACAAAAGGAGACCATCATCCCACTTCATCTCCACCGTCCGTTTGTGAACAAACGGCAGCCGTTTGTTGCGTTGATAAAGAGTAATTAGTACAAAAATGCTTGTTTTTATTACACTGGTTTTGGCTCTGTTTCAGATTGTAACGGAAACTGGTGACAGTTCTTAGTCTTACCGATGGTAAGTGCAGACCCTCCAACCCTATCCCCCTCGCTCTCTCTCTCTCTCAAAAGAGAAGCAAACTTTTATTATCTTTTTTGCTGCTCGCCTTTTTTTCCTCTGAAAAGATTCCCTGTCGTTTAATTCTTCTTGGACTTTATAAGAAAGGAAGGGAAAATATTATAAAAAATATTAAGATAGATGAGAGAAAGTCGTCCTTCCACCCTGATATCTTCGGCGCGTGCAACCTCCCATTTTCTCAATTGTTTTAGTTAAATTAAATTTAAAATAACCTTATGAAGCAAGTTAAAACGATAATAGCTAATTGTCGTACCGTCGCCGGCGAGCTCTCCAGCTCCGTGGCCGGACCACCACCACCTTGCCTTCGTTCTCCTCCTCCTCCGCCGCTGGCGGCGGCGGCGGCTTTTTTCGAGCTGGGTTTATGTTTGTGCTTGACGAGCAACCGGCCCTGCCTGACGTGCCTCCTGGACGCAAACTCTCTCAGCACCTCTGCCACAGTTAATCTCATCCGTCCGTTAAAAAATCAAAACAAAAACAAACCCCCTCCAGCAAAAAAAAAAAATAAAGAGAGAGGAAGCTAAGCCACCAACCTTCGAAGCTAACGAGGCGGTAGACGTGTCCGATGTGGAGGGTGTCGTCCGGGCGGAGCAGCTTGAGATGCTTCACCGGCGCGTTGCTGCTGCTGCTGTTATGGCTATCAGAAGAGTTAGAGGTGGAGGTGATGATTACAGCGACGTAGTGGCCGGGGTTGGCGGCCATGACTTGGCTGGCGCTGAGAGACCAGTAGATCCTCTCCACCCTCCCGCTCGGGTGTTGGATCACCACCGTCGCCGCCTCCGCCGCCTGGCAATTCCCCATACTTTCTCCTCTCGTTATCTCCTTCCCTTTTTCTCTCGATCTCTTTGTTTGCAACTAAAATAACACGCCAAGCCAGGAGAGTGCAAGGGTTTTGATGCCTTATTTCCACCGGAAAATGAGGAAGAGCAGAAAAGTTAGGTGACCTAAGCACAGAGGAGAGACAACGGGATGGAGAGACTAGCAACAAGGAGCTTGAACATAGGATCAGCTGCCGTGCTTGAAAAGAAAAAAAAAAAGAGCAGACCATAGACTGGGGGAGTGGGGGAACTTTCTCAGCCATATTTTCCACTCTTTTGGTACTTTGACGAGGGGGGACAAGCAGAATCGATAGGGATACGGTGATGGAGAGCTATCCTATATCTATATGTACCCAACTATTTGATTCTATTTATAATTTTATTTATTTTTTTAATAAATATAACTTTTTAAAATAAATAATTATATAATATATTATTAATTTAATTCATCATCTATTTAATAGTATTTTTAATTTTATAGTTATAAAATTTACTTATCTAATTTATATCAATATTTCTAATATTCGATTTGTATTTATATTTATTTAAAATAAATATAGATATATTTTTTTTTATCTATGATTAATATCTGTATATATATTTATATTTATTAAATAAAATAATTATAGATATGGTTATACTACTTTCTTATCTTGTTGCAGTTAAAAGAGGAAGTGGGGTGATGATAATAGCTAAGAGGATACCAGATCCTATAATTTTTATTTATTTATTTGAAGAAACAGATCTTGTAATTTTATATGTTAACAATAATGCTATAAGAGAGGACAACACTGTCAAGAAATTTTTGGTTGAGCCATAAAATCCCAACAAGGCTTGTTTACAGTAAGTTTAATACCTACCAATTAACCTTTGAAAAAAAAAAAAATTTAAGGATGGTTATATGCTACTCAAATTTATTTATAAAAAAATTCTCATTCAAAACTTATACCAAAGATTGTAGTTAAATGAAAATTAGAATAACTTATGCCACATCTATTTTTGCAGATATAATTTTTGCTTTTTCTTTTTTTCAGTCATGAAACTAAGGCAATCGTAGGGAATGTTTACGAGAATATAATTTGAGACTAAAACCACATGTCCAAATGTTAGACTCTGTTGAAAGTAAAAATTTTGATTTGAATCAACTAAGGGTTTGTATTTCACAGGTTGCAATAAGAAAGCAAAACTTAAAGAAAATATTAGATGATGTTTGAGATCGAAGCATGTGTTGCATGCTTATTTGCACCATTTTGTATGTGGACTGCAAATTACACCACCTAGCAATGTGGCAACATGCTAAATTAATTGTTGGCTCATTATATCAGCATTTCTTGGGGATGCCTTGACCGTGTAGTGGTATGTACCCAAACCATTCAGATAATGTTATATCTTCAACATTGATATTATATACTGTTGCCCAAGGTGACAACCCAAGAGGGGGGGGTGAATTGGGTCTTTTAAAACTTCTCAACTACTTCTAAACTTTTCAATTAATTAAGCTAAGTTGAATAGATTCACAGTGGAATTTAAACTTAGCAACAGTT
>JAOXJJ010000534.1:190450-209975 GCA_025769935.1 Phoenix roebelenii
AATAAACTGGTAGGGGTCTATGCCAAACCCCCCACCATTAAGGTGGCTTTATATTAATAAATCCTTAGTTCCATTTTTCCAACATTTATTAACTTTTTTTAAAAAAAAAATTCCATTTATTTTAAGGGGGGCGTGCCGTACCTGGCCCGGCCCAGGCCCGGTTCAGGCCCTTATGGGCCGTTTCGGGCTGGTTCGCGGTCGTGCCGTGCTTGGCCCGCGAATCGTGCTAGCCCAGGCCCTTATGGGCCGTGCCGGGCTGGCTCGCGGGCCGTGCCGTGCTTGGCCCACGAATCGTGCCTGCCCAGGCCCTTATGGGCCGGGCCGGGCTCGGCCCGCGGGCTAGGAATTCGTAACCCAGCCCGGCCCCCTTTTATGGATCGTGCTAGGCACGACCGTTACTGTAGCAATCGGGCCGTGCCAGGCACGGCCCGCTTCATGCCGGGCCGAGCCGGGTCATGGGCGGCCCGGCCCAATGCCCATCTCTAGCTGGGGCCGAGATTGTTCTCTTTGGCTTACATCCACGGTCAAAAAATAAAGATCTGTTCTGAGGTCGAGGCATCCAATATTTTCTTCATTACTTACTCCTGACTTTCAAGACCGAACTACATTTTAGTTCGGATGATGAAAGTCGAGCAATCACCTCGATTGAGCATGAGACCTTTGTCAGGGGCGTAAATGCATCAGATGCTCTTCTAGAAGCATTGTCGGATCTGTGCTATCCAAGATGTCATTAGTGTGGGGTGATTCTGAGGCGTTATCAATGTAGTGATCCGTTAGATCACCCATGCCGTACTCCCATCCGATGCATAGCTCAATCTGCTCGGGTAGCCAGACCATTGTTCTGATTGAGGCCATTCGTGCCCCTATATAAGGGTGTCCCCAACCATCAGCTTTACCTTTTGCTCCATGTGCCCCTCCACCCGAGTGCCCAAGCGTCGATACTTTGGGTGGTGTTCCAACGAAGTCTTTCGCTCCCGGCATCGACGTCCTCCGTCTCCGATTCCAGCATCCTTCATTTTTTCTATTTTCAGTAGGCTTTCGCTCCTTGGCTGCTCTGCTCTTTTCTCGTCTTCTCCCTTGCTATCTTGCCTTCTTTTCCTTCATCTTCATCTTCTTTATTATAAGTGACTGTGAGGTTAGCGCCCCAGAGGGGAGTCAATCATCGAACTATTCTTCCTAGGCTCGGCAGTCGTCACCTTCGGCTGAGTCCGAAGCCCAACCAGGTCTAGACCACAAGATGTCCATCCTCACACAAGAAGAGATGGACCTCGTTCGAGCCCAGCATTTTATCCCTCTCGAGTTTGTCTTTGAGCTCGCCGATCCTAGTGACCGGGTTCCTTGACGCCATCCTTCTCTACTCGGCTTATATGAGGAAAATCTAAGCATCGAGCTGAGGCTGCCTCTCCATCCTTTCTTCGTTCAGCTGATGAGGACCTATATCTTTGTCCTGACCAAACTAGTGCCGAACTCTTGGAAGGTCCTCATCGGTTTTCTATCTCTGTCTTCTCTAGGACATCCTGGCCTTGACTACCCTCTTTCGGGGGTGCTTCTCTTTGCAGAAGCATCCTCGGGACCATGGTCGATGGTACTTTTCTTTTAGAAAAGGTTGTCAGCTGATTCGAAGTGCCCCCCTTTCTTTCACGGGTGGAAAGGTAGGTTTTTCTTTGCGTGCTCTGAGCAACCGTGGGAGTTCGAGATCGCGCGGAGGGCATCCCAAAGTGACCTGAGTTGGCCCCCGAGGTTGTTTAGCGACGATCGAAGTGCCTTGGACAAGCTTCTGGAATCTTGATTCAAGACTCTCACCTTGCAAAAGTTGCTATCTGAAGAGATTCTTTTTAACAACGATCTGAGTCCGGCTAACCCCTTGGGTAAGCTCCTCCTAAGCTTTTCCTCTATCACCTTGTTGTGTCCCATTTGACTTCATCCTCAATTTTATAGTTAGCGCAGCTATGAAGTTTGATCCTTCACAGATTTGTAAGAGGAGAAAGGCAAAGAAGTGGTCAGTCACGGCCGAGGAGGACAAAGCTCCCAGAGAGGAAACCAAAGGAGGGAATCTTCTTTAGCTGCCGCTGCCAAAGTTGCCACGGAGGTTGGGGCCCCTCAGAAGAAAAGACCAAGGGGCAAGTCCACTTCAACTGTTGCCGCTAAAGTCGTCATCGAAGTCCCCCCAAGCTCCAGCTCCCGAGGTCCACAGTCCGACTTGGTATGGTCCGAGCTTGTCCGTTCGCTAGGAGTGCCCTCCTACTTTGGACTGCATTTTTAGGTTTTACTCTCCATGGTGGTCTATCCGAGAGTCAAACTCGGCCCTGGTGAGCCCCGAGGTGGCAATGGAGTTGTCAAGGCCATGTGTCTCCTGGCTGACATGAAGACCATATGCTCCGCCGCACTCGACGGGCTCATCAATGGCACCTTCACCTCGGTCATTCGGATAGGTCTCCAACCCACCAACTTTTGTGTGGTCCTTCACTTTGGCTTCTAATTCTTGTTCTCCTTTCTAGCATGCCCATGTGATCAGCAAGACGCATCGGCTAGCCGAGAAGTTCTTGAAGCAAATTTTGATGCTCGAAAGGCATTGGAAAGCAGTCATAGAGTGGGCCGAGCTGCTTGAGGCGAAGATCATGGTGGCCAAGGTGAAGGCTAAGTCGGTCGAGGCAAAGGTCAAATCAGCTGAGGACAAGTCTAGATCGGCGGAAGCCCCCACCTCGATTGTGCGGACCCAGACGAAGGTGAAGGAGGCCCAATTGTTTGCAACCAGGGAGGCCCTCAAAGTTGCCGATCAGAGTGTGGCAGATCTTTCTGCAAAGCTAGCCCAGGTTGAGCAGAGGGCCCTAGAGGCTGAACAATGGGTCAATGAGGTAGACCGACGGGTTGCCGAGGACGGCAAGCGGACCCTTCGTGTCAAGGTAAGGGGTACGAAAGTGATCAAAGAGAACCGCACTTTGGAGAAGTTCTGAGAGGAGGTCTTGGAGACCACGACTGATGCCTTTGGGAAGGGCTTTGAGGCATGTCGAGCTCAAGCCTAGCAGCTTTTCCTAAGGATGGACTTCTCCATCCTTGATGGCGATGATGGCAGCGTCGGTGAAGGCGACGACTCTGTTGATGGTGAAGGTGGCGATGCCGGACACGATAAAGGCGCCAATGCGGACAAGGACAAAGGATGAAATCTTTCACCCCATCATTTTTATCTCCCTTTTCTTCTCTCTCTTTTTCTTTCTGAGAAGCTAAGCTTGATGTACCTTATTTTTGTTTGGCTTTTGTTGGATTAGTGTAAAAGGTTATAACTTGAATAAAAGCAAAAGGGTTTCCCAAGTACCTGCCTTCGGTTTTTGTCCCCTTTTTATTTGAGTCGAGGTTGTCGCGCTAGGTTTCAACTTTTTATTGCAGTCTTTTTTGGCTTGGTTTCTACCGAGATTAATATATGTACTGAAAGACAATAGATTGTAAAAAAAAAAATCAAAGTACCTGATTTTGACCTTTGCTTGTCATCGTTTATTTCTTTATTTGGGTTCATGCTGCCTTACCGGACCCTTCCCCCTGTGGAGCATGCCTTGGGCTCCTCGGTCGATCTCCCCAGAGTTCAGCTCTTGAAGGATTCTGAGTGAGCTTGGTGGAGGGAGATTAGTGCCTTTGGGGTTGATCATCTCTGGAGTCTTTCTCCATAGGCATCCCCATACTCGGGTTCCAGAGGAAGTTTGAGTAGGCTTGGTCTCTCGCTTGTCGAGCCTTTGGCGTAGTGGCCAATTTTCACATCTATATAGTATTCTCCCAAAGAAATCTCTGGGGTTGCTTACCAGAGAAAATTCAAGTTGACTCGGTCTTCAGGAGGTGAGCACCTTCGTTCACCTTCAGACTAGAGTCTTGGAGGGATCCTGAGTGAGCTTGGTTTAGGGAGGCCTCAGGCATCCTTGAGGTGTCTGCCGGGAAGCACTTCTCTAGGGATAAAAGGAAGCGCGATGCTAGCAGGCCGTTCTTCATTGCCAACATCAAGACCGACTGGTCTAGATCGCAGTGCTCCATTGAAGCAGCTGAAATAGTCCCTAAGGGACTCTTTCTCTTGCTGCTTGATGTCGAGCAGCATATCTCCGTCAATAGCTGGAGATGAAGTGTGCCACAAAGAAGCAGGCAAGCTACTCGAAGGAATGGATGGATTCATGCCAAAGCTTGGAAAACTAGAACCGAGCCACTTTGCAAAGAGTCGCGGGAAATGCCTTGCACAGCATGGCGTCGGTGGCTCCGTGCAACATCATGAGAACCTTGAAGCTCTCAAGTAATCTAGAGGATCAGTGGTGCTATCGTACAACTCCACTTGGGGTATCTTGAACCGAGGTAGGATCGATTCTTTCATGATCTACCGGAAGAAGGAGGTTCCGAGAAGAAGTTAAGATCATTGTTTGCCCTCGGAGCCTGTCCTTTGAGAACCTAGATCTACCGACCCATTTTCTCAATTCCCCTATTGAGGTAGGCATCTCGTTAGGGTGCGGGCTCCACTAGGCAAACAAGCAAGAGGCTTTGGACAAAGTCCCTGCTGGAATGGGAGCTTGGAGTATGTCGTTTTCCATCCCGGTCGAGACTACTCCGCTGAGTTGTTGGCTCTGATGCGACCACTCGGGGTCTCGATCCTGAGAGCGATGGCTGATTAGGTGCATGCGGTGCGCCAGTGACTAAGAGTGGTGGCTGGCTGGCCAGATTTCGGCTGGACTAGCTTTAGTCATGTCGTTGCCTATTGCAAGCTCTGGACCGCCGCAGTCAACAGCTGCACCTGTTGAATAAGTAGGTTGAACTACTCATTGCCCACAGGCACGGTGGGTTATTCCGGCAGAGCGGGTTGTTTCGACGGAGCAGGTTCCAGGTTCTGTAACAACCCTCAGGAGGTCAGACTGCAGCATTGCAAAGCATACAATGCACCGCAGGCTCCTCATGACCTCATGCTAGTTATCTCTCCCTTTCGATTGATGTTGTAGTATCTGAGGACAGGCCTTCCTTCTAGCGCCAATCTATTCCCTAGATCCGGACCGAGATCGAAGCATAGCTTGGATGACTTTGAGGTCGGCTGGAGATGAGCTGAACAGGCTGGCTGAGATGTGTTGAATAGCTTCCTCCGGAGGTGGCCTGCAAGAAGTCCACCTGCAAGAGAGTTTCTGGCGGGGGACCTTTTAATGCTTAAGTTAGAATAGAGTGGCAACAATATGGAAGGAAGAAAGCTTCAGTAGAGAGTAGTTTTTTTGAATAATATTGTATGGGTGTCCTTATGTTTTTGTTGCGTACTGAGGTCCCTCGGGCTGCCCCTTTATGTAGGGGAGCCTATTTTGTCATTATCTGGGATGAAATAACATGCACTAATATCCAAATAACAGCAGATAGTATGGCAATGATGCAGGAGTCAGTCCACATGGGCGGCGTGCAGTGCTAGTCAGGCATAGTCTGCAGTGCTGCCACAACTATAAGCTATTAGAGCCGTCAATTATGCTTGGGTCTGGCGCTTTAGCCTCCATCCGAGGGTAGCCATGTTTCTCTGGAAGGTCACTTGGGGATAGCTCCTAATAAGGCTCGTCAGGAGTGATAGGGGCTTAGATATCCATTCCCAATGCCCTTTGTGCAAGGTGGGTGTGTCCGTGGACCATGCCTTGCTCCACTGCCAGCGTGCAAGAAGGATTTGGAAGCTTGCCATGATCCCATTGGGGGTCTGGCATGATTCGACGTCATTTTTTGCAGGTGACCGATCACCCCTCGCTCCAGCCAGGTGGCTACTATGGTGACCTATGTAGCGTATCAGAGTTAACTATCCAATAATGCTTGGATGTTGGGTGAGAGCTGCCCCCCTCCCACCCGAGGTTCGTTGCTAAAAGGGCCTGGTGCTAGGCAGCTGAGATCTTTCATTCACATCTGACGGATGGACCCTTGACATCTTGGGACACCTGGGGCTCCTCTCTTGCTCGTGGAGCATCTCGCACGGTGTTCTTCACCTGGGAGCCCCACCCCTGAGTTTCCTCAAAATAAATTTTGACGGATGTATACTGGATGGCGGAAATATGGGAGGAGCTTGCTTCATCATCAAAGGTCCGAACTCCAAGGTGATTGCAGCTGGTGGTTTCTAGATCTTTGACAACTCGGTATCGGAGACAGCGTTGTGACATCCTGAACTGGTGTGTGCTATGCTTGGCACGAGCTGCGAGCAAGTGCTATCATGCTTGAGGGCGATTTGGCTACAGTTATTGGTTGGATTCAGTAGGAAGTGGAAGAGGTGGGCGAGAACCACCCGCTGCTTAGGAATATCCAGGCTATGATCAGTGGTGGGATAGCCTTGCAGGCAAAGCATGTGTATCGAAAGGTCAACAGTGTAGCAGATTGGGTAGCCTCATATGTGGCTAACCATTCTGGGGAGTCCCTTTGGCTAGAGGAGAGGGGATTACTCGGTGCACTTCGGAACTTGTTATCCTTTGACTTTTTTGGGTGTATTCGTACCCGTTATGTATGATACATCCATTTCAGCCCAAAAAAAAAGAGCCGTTGGTTGTTAAGACTTCAGTCTTTGTCAACACGTGTTGATTGTTCTCCTCGACTAATTAGTTCATCGACCAGAGCTGAAGTCGTTCGCCTCGGTTAGTCAGCTCCTCGGCTGGAGCCGAAGTTGTCCAAGATTGGCTTATGATGAGGCCATGGAGAGGTTGGTTTTGTTCGAGGTTGAGTGTCTAATATTTTCTCCATCAAGAGGTTTACCGGTCTCTCTACAGTTCCAGCAACTTTCTTCCATTGGAGAGAGAGAATTACTAGCAGAAGCATTTATTACCCATCAAGCAACCAATAGGAGTTAGAAAGCTTGATGCGGAGCTAAGGAACAAATGAACCGAGCAGAGTACCAGAGCTCCACATACAAACAGTTTATATAATCAACAGAATCAACCTACAAGCATATTTTGACCAAGGAGGTTTACCGGCCCTCCATAGTTCCAGCAAGTAACTTTCGTTGGAGATTATGAGGAAGAGAACTACCAGACATACATGCAAATATACTTGTATAAGCTCTGAGACTAGTTTTTATCAAACCGAGCCAAGCTCAAGACCTGTTTGAGCTCAACTCATTTTCTAACTGAGCAACCTTACTGCATGCTACTGATTCATAAATATAATGGACACTGATAATCCACTAATATCTTTTATCTACGCACCTGCTCACCATCTTCATGTAGGTATATTTAGGATAAGAATGATGATTAAGATGCCACTCACAGAAGTTCAGTTCAGGGACCTTTTCTTTGCTGTAGTTTAGGGAATTTTTGAATAGATAGCTCATTACCTAAACTCATTCGTCCTGATGAAATGGTACCCACAAAGCCGGCAAATGGATGGATTTGTTACATGACAACGAACAGTCTGCGTATGCCGCATGAAAGATCATAAAATACACATTCACATTGAAGCTCCCCAACAATTACTCTAAAATCAGATATATGCACCATCAAAGTTCTGTAATCCAGAGCACACAAGCAGACTACATGTAAATAGCAACGTAGACAATTCCTGATATGCTGCAAGGCATTGATCCAATCTTAACGTCTGAAGCATATATATTTATATATCATATCATGCTTCTCATCCCAAAGAAATCATGCTGGTACTTCACTGCATAACAACTGCATAGAATGCCATCTTTTGAATGCGCTT
This sequence comes from Phoenix roebelenii, assembly GCA_025769935.1. Lineage (NCBI taxonomy): Eukaryota > Viridiplantae > Streptophyta > Magnoliopsida > Arecales > Arecaceae > Phoenix > Phoenix roebelenii. Next base: position 198,113 of record JAOXJJ010000534.1, read on the forward strand.
GCCTTAAAAACATACAGTATTTCAGAAAATGAACAAATCTATGCCTCCTAATTACAAGGATCACTAGTGCATATGGCAATTGGTCCAAGTAGTGGACTGTAAAATATGATCTGCAACATGTTTAGCCTGTCGTAAGGCCAATTTGTTCTCATAAAAAATATACATCAAATATTTCTAAAATTCCTGATTTTCTTTTTCCCCCCTTTCTTTCTGTATAACTGGCAAAGTTGCGAACTATTGATTACTACAGGTTAAAGCGAAGGGAAAAACTTGTTCAGATTGTAAGGGAGGGAATAAAATTCTTCGCTCCTTGGATCTGTTCTATAAGATCTGAACTTTTCCCACCAATGCCAACCTCTATCCCTTCTTGTGGATGCTTCCCCACGCAGGAGAGTGAAATCCAAGAAGTAAGCAATTATGGCTGCCACGGTTGCAGGTGATGAAAATATCACGTTGACAATGTCATTAAACTGCAACATACAAGGAGTTCTCAGTCCAGCTTCGATGTGAACAAAATCAAACAGGTCAGAAAAATCAACAAATAAGAGGCAGCAGAGATGCCACAAAGTTGCATCAACATTTGGTGCAGAGCTGGAAATGGGCTTGAGCCGGGCCGACTTCGGGTCGGCCTATGGGCTAGGCCCAAAAAATTTCGAGCTGGGATTGGGTTTAATTACAGAGCCTATTTATTTTTTGGGCCGAGCTCAAAGAGATCATTGGCCCGGCCCAAATCCAAGCCTGAGCTTGAATTCAGACCTAAACCTAGTCCGGTTCAATCATTTAGGCTAATTCCAAAATGAGCCTATTCAATACTCCAAGTCTCCAATAGGTTCATTGGGCTAGTGGGCGTCAAAGTATGTTTAATTGGTTGGATGTTTAATTTATTTTTTATTAGCCTTAATTTGACAACTGGATTTTGAATTATAACTAAATTATTTTGGGTGTCATTCAAAGGTTTTTTTTTGTGGTTCGGGCCAGCCCAATTTTTGGCCCAAACAAGTAATTCGGCTGGCACAATTGGATTCGGGCCGGGCTTAGGCCGGGGTTTTCCAAATATTTTTGCCAAAGCCCAAAAACAAATTTCAGGCCGGACTCAGGTAGAGGTGAGGCCCTGCCCAGCTCAGCCCGTTTCCAGCCCTAATTTGGTGGTGATGCATTGCAACTGTAGATGAACGAACAGCCGGTAAAGATCATTAGGATGTCAGGTCCTTGAAGAATTTTATCATTATTGATTTTTTTTAAAAAAAAATGAATTTGTCAAGGGCAGTTCCTGCACAAGAGAAGCATTTAACAGTTCTGCAATGCATCAAAAACCATCATATATTTTTAGAAAACTAAAAAAAAAAAGAGAGAAATATAGGCAGAATCTAAACATTCACTTACTGCTCTTGAACGGGTGTGGACTGGGCCATAACCAGCCAGTATTTCATATTCCTTGAAGTATTCTGGCACTGACAAGCCCATAAACAAAGAAAAGCCTAGTATAAATTTCGTCCGCAAGCTGTTAAGATTGCAGAACTGAAGGAAGCCAAGCCCAGCAGAAGCTGTTTGCAAAATAATAAACAATGGTCATAAGTTTTAAAAGGGAGAAAAGTATGGGGCAAACATCGACATTGAATTGAATTCCCACACCAACGAGAAATTGTTTTTACTACATTTCATCTTTTTTACTTGAGTAGTTGATCATATTTTAACAATTAAATTAGTGCATAAGATGATGTATGGTGGACCTGTTACAAACGAAGTTCATATAGTAATTTCTCAAATTGCATGCAACAGTAATGATTATAGATTTAATCAAATGCAAATAGGGATGAAAAGAGATTGGATTTTAGTATATCCATATCCACATCTATATTAATTCAGTGCAGACAAATATGGAAATGGATATTAAACATGCTAGAATTTATTTGCATATTTGTCCCAAATAGATACACATAGTAATTGAATATTAAATTTTTTTTCCTAAGCAGATACAAATATAAATTGGATTCCATTTTGGCTACAAAATAAGATTCTTGAGCATAGTTTGATAGGGACAAAATTAAATTAGAAAATTTAGATATATAGATATTTTTAAAGTAGGAAGATGACAAGTACCTTGCATGCAGAATTTAGATAAATAACAGCCCTCTCCCTTGTCATCATGGATGCATGCACATCAATGTCAATGTTAGGGAAGCCCCCATACACACGTAAAAGTTTTTTTTTTGTTTAACCAAGGTATCCAGATATCTGAATCTAAAAAAACCTTAGTATCTGGATATCCGAATTTGAATCCTGGAGAAAAAAATCTTAATATTTGGATATATCCAAATTCAAATCTGAATAAAAACTTGGAATGTGTATCAGTTCCAAAAATTAATCAGTTTCTGTCTCTAGATCCAATTGATACAGATTTTTAGATGCAAACCCAATTCAATCATGATACCAACTCTGGATTGGGTTTTATCCGACCCATTTTCAGCTGAAGATTCAAATGAAACTAAAAATAAACATTGGTGACATTTTGTAAACAATATTTTAGGAAACATATATTTGGTGGCAAGACAGGAGGATCATAATTAGAATCCACACACAGACCAAACAAGCTGCCAGTGAACATAGCAGATACGAGATACTCAAAAACAAATTTTGTTATGCAGCAAAGTGCATAACTTCCTGCAGCCCGAAGTGGAAGTATTATTATTCGAAGATCATTCTAGATTACTACCACTAGTATTAGCACATGTAATGCACCTAAAAGAAACACTCATGGCTATGATGATATGATACCATCCGAGCAGGGAATTTTTCCAACTACTTATGCATCTTTATAAATACAATCCACTTTTCGCAGGAATGCTTCACCAGTTTATCTCCCATAAATAAATAGATATCTAGAACTGACCCAAAAGGACTGAAACTATAAAAGATGCAAGTATCTATGGAATTCATGGGGTCAGTTATCCAGGACAAGCAGTATTTGCCACAATAGAAGAAAAATGTGTCATAATAGAAGACATGATTACTAGCATGATTCCATTGTCGTTTCCTAAATATGTGTTGTTACTGTTAATAATCACCTGCCAGTGCCATAGAGCTTCAGGTCATTAGTGACATTCTGATTATGTGTGCGTATTTATCTTTATAAGTATACAGACATAATGCATATACATACATATATACACATACATAGATACATACATAGGTAAGTAAATGACAGGCCATGCGAACTGTTGTGACAAAATCTCCAAGAACCTTCAATCAAGATTGAAATATTTAAACTATAAAGGCACTCTTAAAATAAATGAAATTCCACTCCTTTATGGTAGTAGTGTTAAACAACCATAACCATAACCTTTTTTACTAACAACCATAACCATAATCAACAAGGTTAAATGAAACAATTTAAGTTCTGCTTTACATATATTTTCAAGTAAATAATGCTAATAAAGCTATATATTATCAACATAAGCCTCTTAAATCCCCTTTTACAACTCCCATCTGGATTGTATCAGGCCTTACTCTCCTTGTTCCTCACTAAAGTGCACAAATCAAGCCCCTCTTGTTACTGGGCTTCCTCACCTCCACTGCACATGCTCACACCATTTTAACCAGTCCATTTTAAAATAGGTTTGTTCAACTCCAATGCCTTTTTCCTTGTCTCCCTCTCTATCCTTCCTGATCTAATAATGTATTCAACCTAGCATTCTTATCTCTATAGCACAGCTTACTTAAATTGTCCATCTTTATGATCCATTATTCCAATTTGCAGAGCATGACAAGCCTATTTATTGTCTCACATAATTTGATCCCTCATATTTTAAACAAATAAATATGAAAGAAATTATGCTTAAGTGACACATAATCTTGAATGCAACAATAATATCACCTGTACTAAATTAATTTTGTCTGCTTGAATGAGAAGGTTATAGATGCTTTACAGCCTCCTAAAAATGTGTAGTTGAATGAATAAAGATGAAGAAAGCAAAGTAACCAAACAAAATCTCAGTTGTAACCGGCATTGGAAATCTGCACTACTAATGGCTTGCATGCTTGTCTGAACAAACAAACAGATGTGCCACTCAGCGACAACACTTTAAACTAAAAAAAATGACGCAGAAAAAATGAATAATCACTGGAACAGCCATCCAAAGAATCACATACCAGCATAGGCAAAGAGTACGCAGTACAAAGCAGCAACAATGGGTAACGGTATTGATGCAAGAATTGCTCCAAACTTTCCTGGTTTATTTTGGACAGTACACAAATATTGCATCAGAATAACAATACACAAATAATGGTTTCTACTTCCACTATGTATACTTAGAAAATCACCTAAAATGGAGAAGAAAAGCATAAAGCAAGCTGCAATTTGAATAACTCTCCGGCTTCCAACTCGTGTCAATCCCAAGAGACCTGCATTTTCACTGTTCAAGTAACCCGCTAGTAAGTCATTTTAAATTTAACCACTTGCAAACTTGTTTTTCTTTATTCTTTATGAACCACCAGAGCTTTTTAGCTTATTACACTGATGCTGCTGAGCCATTTGCAGTACCAAACATTCCATCCAACAATATACCTATTCCCTGAAACTCCAAACGTGTGAGAAACAATACTAAAAACTGTGCTATAAGTAATGGCAATAAACAGAAGCAGAATATCTTGTCACCTGCCAGCCAATGCCCCGACTAAAAATGGCAGGTGGTATTGGTGTAGCACTTGCAAATCTTGACACTGCAATGAGAGTACCAGTTGACTGAAAATAAAGAAACTTTAATTAGAAAGTTAAAATGGTAATGGCCAAACCATGCTATGGTTCCCACTGGAACAAATTATAGTGCCTTCTAGCAAACACTCTATACATTTAACTAATCTTCAAGTGAATGAGGTGCAAACCCTCCAGAGCTAACAAACCACCAATTACATTCAATCTTGGCATCTATCCATATAAAAATCCTGAAGTAAAAAGGATTGTCAATTTGTCATGCTTCCACAGAAACTACCCAGCTTGGACATTTGTGAGACATCTGTTTTACATGTGCAACCCCTTTTAGACCAAATGCTACTTAGATATGTCTAAATTTTCCAGAATCCTAGAACGTTTTACTTATACATCCATGTCTAAGGGCATATTTCTACTTGCTAAGTTGCTTTCAATTCACAGCCAACCACAGGTCAAAAATGAACATTCTCAACACACTCTTTTAGTATAGACTCGAAATACAAATCTTAAACACTATGCATCATTGATATTATGTATAACTCATGATAAAGGTAAGAGAGATGCTGATTTTAATGCAACTCCAATCAAGATAATCAGCAAAAGCTACAGATAAGGGTGAAATGAGAAGATTAAGATATTAAGCGAAGATATGGTTCAGACAAGAAGGGCAAAGATCTCCAGAGAATGCTTAACTATCTGAGATAACACAAGGAAAACTTAAAAAAGTTGGTCTAAAATATTTAATCAAGCTATTTGTGAATTTATATATCCAATTCAACCTTTAGATATTTGATCAAATTTTCTTCGGTGCCAACCCACAACTAGAAAACATGCATGATTATTTCTATCTGGACTGACTTTCTGCCATTTGTTCCGATAAAAAGCTCCATCCTCCATCAACATAAATACTTCCAAATAAAAGGACTAATGTCATTTATTTGAGATATGCTTCACGTTTTCTTTTAATACCAGGGGGAGTTGAACTATTGAACTATGGCCAAATAAGCTAGAACCCAACCTGCTGCAGCTTGCCAATAAGGCCAGCCAACTTGTGTGGGTGCAGCCTAGCAAACCAACTTCATAATCAAGCACAGCTTAGCCCCAAGCAGATATTCTACCATCATCATAGTATCTGATTTCAACATCCCAAACATTTAGTCTCCACTGCCTCCTTAAATGATAGCCCTTCTATGCCATCAACAGGTGTTCATCGCCTCTAAAATAACAGGGAGAGTTAGAGCTGAAGTGTCAATTGCAACATCATCATGAGCAACTTCAGTTCAGCTTGAGAAGGATTTGCTTAATTTGCAATACAAATAATCTTGGAACCAAGTTTAAGCAATCGCTGTCCAGCTCATGCACAGCTCAGCATGAGCCCAATATAATGAATATTTTAGATCTTATATCCAGCAATAAAGTTGCTGTCTCCAATAAGAAATGATGGGTGGGAAACTAAATTTTTTCTCCAAAGGGAGCTGTGTATAAGGAGAAAATGCAACATGAGTGACGAAGCCCTAGACAGAGCCATGCATGAACAACCATGTTCTGTTCATGACAATTCTAGTTGTTCTGGAAGTTCTGATGTAGTAGATTTAATCAAGTTGACCTTGAGTTGAGCAAAGCTTAGCTAGTCGAAGCTCGCTTGACTAGATCCCCACAGAGCACAATCTCATGATTTCACATGTAGAAAGGAAAGATGATTTCAGCTTTTGCCACTTTCATTACAGAAAACATGTAAAACCATAAAACATCTTGCAGCCATTATTACTACCAGTCAATACGTCAAGCTTAGAAAAAGGAATAAGAAGAAACAGGTGCAATCTACATGAGCCTTGCCCAACTGATAATTAGACTTCTTGATACAGCACAGCAGAAGATTAGGGCTGAAATCAGCAATATTTTCAGATGAAGTAGTTATTCAAGACAGAGAAAAGAAAGAAGAGAGTGGAGAAGGTGTACTTGAAGAATTTAAGGAACTTAAAAGAAAGAAGAAAAGAAGCCAACAAGGTTCCAAGAAGAAAAAAGGCTTTGATTTAATACTAGAATGCAATTATCTCTATATAAAGCATGGAAACCTTTTAAGTTTTAACTGCTAGCCCAAAAAAAATAAAGTTAAAATCAAGGTTCAATATCTCAGTACCGGACCTCATACGGGTACCATCTTGGTACAGTGTTGGTATGCATGGTACAAAGGTCAATTTGGTAACCCCTATACTGCATATAGGTTTGGTATCGGTACCCCATCATATAGGTCATTATTCCTCTCTTTCCCTCTAATTCCTACTGGCCAGCCCCAAAAAAAGAGCCTAACAATTTATTCTAGCTAATGTGGCAATAATAGTTTAATATACCACATCATATATTAATCTAAGCCCCTCAATTCAATAGATTAACTCATCTGATGTTCACCGTACAACAGAATTAAGCAAGCTAAATATAGAAGTCCAGCCAAGGTTAGATGAACCGACCGAACCAACGTACCGATGAAGACCGGTACCGGTTCGGTATCGAACCGTACTAGTTCTGAAAAGAAAATGCGCGGACGCGCGCTGCAGAGTGGCATTTAATGCCACTCTACCGCATTAAAAGCGGCCATGCGGGGCAGCGCGTGGGCTCGCTACACCGCGCAGCGAGCCCACGCGGGGAATCGCGCACGCACGATTCCCCGCACATCGACCACGATCCCACCGCATGGAACGCGCGTGAGCACGAGTCGGGGACGTGTTTCTCCACTCGCGCCCGCGTCCCCGCGCGCAGGCGCGCTCCCCGTGGCCTCTCTCTCTCTCTTTCTTTTCTTTTTCTTCCTCCTCTCTTCTTCCCTCTCTCCTCTCCTCTCTTTCCCCCTTCTCCTGTGAGCAAAGGAGCTCTTCTTCCCCGCAAGGTGTTCAGGAGGAAGAAAGAGGCCAGGTAGCATGACAGCTCTTCTTCCCCTCTCTCCTTGCCTCTTCTCCTCTCTTCGCCCTTCCCCACGAGTACCGGTACAAACCGGTGCGGTTCACACTGGTACAAGCCCCAACCGGTGCGGTTCGACCGGTACCGGGCTTGTACCGGTGCGGTTCGCACCGGTACGGACAAAGAACTGTTTGGTTCCAACCCCTTACCGGTACGGTACAGGCTGAACCGGTCGGTTCCAACTGGTTCAGCAGACCTTGAGTCCAGCTAACTGAGATAAAAATTAAATTCTACAATCATCATCAAAAATTGACATATATCAGTTTTATTTGCCAAAGCATGGAATATCAAATCATTCTAACTCAAATGTAAATGGATAAATCATAGAGTCAAAGCACTAGAATGACCTACTGATGATTGCCAACCAGGTGAGCAACTAATAAACAAGAGGTTCAACTATCATGTCAACACCTCTACTTTCTTAGCACTACTCTTAATCTAAGTTCCCTCCAACCAACCAGGCAACTATATTATTGAAACTAGGGGACAACTACACAAAAACACCCCATATCTGCACTGGATCAGCCAACTCTAATTTTATGAGATGTCTTTGTATATATAGTAGTTCTAAATTAAATAAGAAAATAGAATAAGACATTTCAGGCATTTCTCGCCTAATTTCACATGTAATTCTAAAAAAATTGCATTCTCTACTCTCTTTCAATTGATTAATTTACAGTCCCTTGTTCTTCAAGCATAGTTTTAAATAAAGCATTCATCTAATCAGATGTCATCATCAAGAAGTCTATGAATCTTAATATGCCACTTTGGTTTTATCCATGTTTTTCTTTACTGGTTATGATACACATATAAATGTACGCAGCTACTGCTAAAGTTTTTATATATGGAGTAAATTCTAGAAAGATTTTAGTGCTGAGTACACACTAATATCACTACCTTATAAAATTATATAAGATTTTTTTGACATATTATGTTCTTAACCTAGATAAGCTTAAGTTTTCCTATGTTAGAAAATAACTATAAATTTGTATTTTGGAGAACATGAGTCATGAAAATCCCTACATAAGGAGAGTTTCTCCCTTGGGCTCCTCTAACAGCACCAGAATCCTATTTTATAGAAGTTAGAATAGTTTAATCATTTAAGGGAGATATATAATTAGGGTTGCAAAGGAAATTGAAAAGTTCGAAAATATAGCTGCTTTTAATAGTGTTAGGATTTTTTAAAGTATATCCTGAACCTTATTAATCCCCAGCATATAACTATCCATATTTATTTATTAAGACAAAAGCAAGAGAACAATATAATCAACTTTTTATGTACCATACAAACCAGGTGGTACGATGCATACTATACAGACCCAATAGGATACAAATATCCAAGGCAGAGCTCGGTATGCCACCCATCCAAAGTGCACTATACTTTTGTATCAGGGATTTTCGGGTGTAACACAAGTTGCTACTAGAGCTTTTTGGGCATGCCACCATTATTTTTGGGGCATATAATAACGTAATAATAAAGCACCGATGCAGAGGATGGGATCGAGACCAAAAACATTGGATATAATTGGAAAAAAAAAAGAGACCACAAGTGCCCCAAACATACAATCACATGAATAATCCACATGATTAGAACTAGTTTACCTTTTAGAATAGCCTAGAGTACATGTTATCATGTAAGCAAGTATGGACTAGTAAAAGTCTAATATTTTACTTAACTATGCATATATTACATCTTGCCAATGTTTTAAAAGTTTGCTAGAGTACCACTAAACCTTTAAATTTGCAAGCTAAGAGGAACGAGAATCAGATGTTGAAACATGACAAAATGTCATCCATTGGTCAAAAAAAGGCTATGAAACAGCATCTCTCAACAGATTTTGAATGGTAAAATTTGTGCGACATACATTTATGAGAGAACTCAAATGGGTTAACCTTCAAGACAAGTAATCTCAACTTCATGTCAACTTTTTCTGGACTTCCAGGGTTTTACCAAACCGAGTTTAAGCATGATATAAATTCAAAAACTGTAAAATAGCGTTGATAGGGAGATATATGGGAGGTAGGGCTGTTAACGAGCTAAGCCGAGCCCGAGCCTGGGAGAGCTCGGCTCGGCTCGGCTCGTTTCACAGAAGCTCGGGCTCGGGCTCAGTAACGAGCTCTGTATTGGGCTCGAGCTCGGGCTTGCTTGGCAAAGCAAAGGCTCGAGCTTGAGCTCGTAAAGCTCGTTTCAATTACGAGCCCAAGCTCGAGCTCGGGCTCGATAACAGGCTATTTTTTTCTAGTAGTCAGATTTTTATGAATTATGGTGTTGAAATAAGATCTTTCAGCGGGAGACTAGAGCTCGTTCGGGCTCGAGCTTGGGCTCGGGCTCGGGTGTAAACGAGCCTCATATTGGGCTCGGGCTCGGGCTCGTTTGACTAACGAGCCGAACCCGAGCCAGGCTTTTACCGAGCCGAGCCCGAGCAGCTCGGCTCATTAACAGCCCTAGTGGGAGGGCAACCACAATATTTGAAATAAAAAGCAGAATCTCACCAGTCTCCAACTTAGATAGAAAATGGCATTTCATTTGGCTAAAAGTAACTTCAACGACTCAATCTTTATCATCTATTTCATTGAACCTGAATATAAAACAAAAGATTTTTATTATATTGCGAATGCCCATACTTAAATGGATCACCTGAAACAATCGGTCAGTTCTACAGTATGCTGCTGAAGGCCAGGTGGGGAATATCCAAAGGACTAGATGTCTAAAGGGATATAATACTAAAATAAAGCATGATACTTCTTCATAAAGTGCAGCACAATCCCCTTCTGAAACATAAAGCATAAAAGCATGTAGGGCCCTCTTCAAAAGGTGTCTCACCATACTTTCTGGCTATTGTTAGCAAAACAAGCTAGTTGTGGGGGCAGGGAGACTCTTAGGGCCTAAGCTATGACCTAATCCCTACTTGATCCAACATGTCCACCAAAGGAACCTTCTTAAGCAACTTTCCATTGTTACCTTGACCCTTCACTGTTATCATCTACCTGCTGTCCTCTTTCACGATCAGCATTAGGGATTTTATTGTTTCATCTTCATCAGCACTGGTTCAACTTTTATATGCCGTACACATAATCCATTTATCAATTTGCATCTGTGATTGTTATTGTAAGAAATTCTTAACCACGGAAATCCAAGAAAAATTTCACGAAAGGTCACTATAAAAATATCACACCATGTATGGCAGTACTTTCTGACAGAAATGATGACTAAGCATCATAGATGTTGATCCATGCAACATGATATATGTTTTGATTGCTCTCAACCTTTAGGTGAAGCTGTTGTAAAGCTCAAGCATGATGACATTCATAAATGATGGTAATATTCAAATATTCCACTTGGTTATTATTTTTTCCACCATAGTTTCCCACTTATACGTGCCATCTAGAATCCACCATCATGGAAACCATCAATTCTGAAGATAAGCAAACTCAGATAATAATCTTTCTCATCTTAATCTTCATCCATCTCATAAGATTTTTTCTCCACATGTTCTATCAAGAACAAAAATAGGGTACCCAAAAAAAGTTGTAATGTCACACAATTTACACATTTATGGCATGTATTAGCATTGCAGTCTGTCATTGAATATTAGACATACTGACCTTTCTTTCATCAATTCTTCTAGGATCCTTCGTAATGTTATCACTAGTGGCCATGGTATTCACTGCTTCACTACAGTCATCCCGCAATAGAAAATGAAAGATGAGTTACAAAATACTCCTATCTCAGAACTCATGCATCTGGTACCTTTGACATTCAAATATCATTCTGTTTTTGGTTCTTAAGTACCATTTTCTTGGTCTCCAAAGGGGTAGTACCGTAATCACAAGCTAAATGAGGTGCCATGACAACAGAATCAAGTTACATAATAATAATCTATAATTTCCATAGTGAGTTTGTATATAGACCAACTAGACAAGTCTTAGCTAAGCTTAAAATATAAGATACTTAAGTATTATGAGCATTTTTTCATGGTCTTAGGCCTCAATGTGAATGATTATGGATAACTCGACATGCAAATTATATTTTCTATTATGTATCTCCATGATTTTACCATAGTATCCATCAATAGGGATATTTAAACTATTGAAACATTATTATCTAAACTGTAAGAGATTTTTACAGAAAACCCTAACTTATAGTTGGTAACATCAAGTTCGAAAAAAATAGCTCAGCATTCAGGTAAAGCCATCACTTGT
>JAOXJJ010000537.1:0-11133 GCA_025769935.1 Phoenix roebelenii
ATATGTGTATATGTATGTATACATGTGTGTGCATATATATATGTATACGTATATATGTATACGTATATACGTATATATGTATACATGTGTGTGCATATATATGTATACGTATATTATATATATATATATATATATATATACATGTGTGTGTACATGTGTATGTACATGTGTGTACATGTGTATGTATATGTATGTACATGTATACGTATGTGTATATATATGTATATGTGTGTATGTGTATATGTATGTGTGTGTGTATATATATGTATGTGGGTGTATATATATATATATGTGTGTGTTTGTGTGTATATATATATATATATATATGTGTATATGTATGTGTGTGTATATATATATATGTATGTATGTGTATAGATATATACATGTTTGCGCGTGCGTGTGCTTGTGGGCTTGTGTGTTTGTATGTATCAGTCTTGTGTGTGCTCGTGCCACTCAATAGCATACTCAATAGCATACGATGTTTTTTTCGCCCTTGACAACCTAGTGCAGCCTTTGAGTGATGGGCTTGACTAATATATATACACTTGGTCTTGCAACAGGTTCCACCTCCTCCTCACTTAAAAGTTTCCTGTCATGTCAACCACCATTGCCATGCCCAACTTGATGCAGTATATGAAGCTTGACTGAAAATATGAATTTAAGCATAATTTTCATGTGCAAAAAAAAGATTCCTTGAAATTGCCTTTGACATATTTGGTTTCCAAGCAATCCCAAGAGATGACTTTTCCGTTAAGGACAGCAGATAAACCTCAAGGAATTTTGAAGTCCATAAGTCTCCTCCGTCCTAATCCTTCATATATTCTTTCTTTTTTTTTGTCCGCTTCTTTAAGAAAGAAACAAAAGAAAAGCAAAAAATCTTCAGGTTTAGGTCTACAACCAATCATTGATCCAATGAAAATAAAACATATATTTTTTGACATGCTTTAGTGCGCTTGACTGAAGGATATAGAATGCTGAACTACAGGCTTGAAATTAATTGACGTGTTCAGAAGCCGATTTGCAGACATTAAGAAAGGTCAAGCTCTACTAATTCATTAATCAGGGAAGCCTAAGATGTAAAATAGTTGATGCTTCTTAAACATATGCATGTTCAAAAATATGTGATTTCCAGTATGCATCTTCGATATTAAAAGAAAAAAATGAACTTTGTTTATCTACTATAATTGGGTGAAACATACAGCAAAGTATTCGAAGAATATAAGATAAAAAGTCGAATAAACTTTAACATCAAAAGATTCATTAAAAAATATTTTACCTATGAGGAAATTATATGTTAAATTCATAATGTTATCTGCATGTGTTACTCCAAAGCTTTAAAACAAGAGCAGCATCAACAAATATTTACTATATAATTTCAGGTTGATACATGTTTTTTATAACACAAGAACCATGGTGTCTCTGTTAAGACTACACTAAAGTCTAGATGAGCGAATAAAACCAGGTGCAGATACTCCAGTAGGATAAACACAGTAGACATACAAGTGAAGCAACAGTCCTATAGTGAATTTGCTGGAAAGGAGCTCAAAGCACTGATGACATGCTCGTACACTTTGATGCCCCTCAGAAACACAGTATCCTTCAGGAACTGCATGTAAACATCAATATATTGTCAGGTAAGTCAACTTAAAATTTCAAAAAAGGAAAACCAGGAAATGAGTTTTTTAGACCTCATTATGCTCATGGAGTAGGATAGGCGTGTTTGCCATTGGTGAAAATCCAAGAGCAGGGATGCCCATCTGTCTCATGAATCTAGCATCAGTTGTGGAAGCCAAAATTTCTGGTCTAGCAAGTTTCCCACCAGAAGCAATGATAGCTTGTTGAAATGCAGGCCACCATGGATTAGATTCATTAGCTAGTGTTGCTAATGGGAGACCTGCAATGTCTTTTATTGGACCTTTCTGTATCAGCTGCAAAACCATTTTGAGCCAAATGTATATTAGAGACATTGTTTATGTAATCCTATAGATCAGGTTAAGATAGCATTACCCAGAGGGCTTGCTCTCCAGTTGCAAAGGAACTCTATATAGCAAAAGTCTAATTATATTCAGAAATAATGGTAACAAAGAGGACTATAGCCTAGTGGTTGTACCACTCTTGGATTCGAGTTTGTATTCAAACACTGGGACGTGTTTCCCCAGACATTTGACATGGGCAATGTTCTCGCATCATTTATATGAAATGATTGGTGGTGCTCCCACTATTATTCTTAAAGAGGAAAAAAGAAAAGAAAAATTAAAAAGAATCCAGCAAAATATAAGTAGGAACTGATTTATTGACATGGCCAGTTTATGGATGGGTTCCAAGTATACCTTTTGCCTATACAGGAAATATAAGTAGGAACTGATTTATTGACATGGTCAGGAATAGCAAGTTTTGACATTTGAAATCTATAAACAACAGAGGTAAATGAGGTCTGTCTCTTTGCATGACTGCCCTTTATTCGTCTAACTGATTGGTAGGATAGGCTTAGACATCCAAAACTATGAAGGCTAGCATCACTCATGTTGCACAGCAACTACGTTATTCTATGTATGACTACTTTTACAAACTAAGCTAAATCATTCTACCTTATAGCCATGAGCACACAAATGATTCAGTTAAGGAATGCAAATTGTGTGGACCTAGGATTAACTGACACTAAGGACTTTAAGGAAATTGTTCATGAAATTCTAACTATAATTAAGAAAAGTACAAGGGATATATTGCAAATACTAAATATTAGGACACCTCGTGCCTCAGATGTGAATCACCTTCTCATGCTTGCCACCTCATATTTAGTACACATCATGCTTACTAGTAAACCACCATCGCATGCTTGTGCCACGCCACGGTGAAGTTGCTACCTCGTGTTTAAGTAGGGATTGAGACCTCATACTTTACCACCTCGTACTTGATACCTCATGCTTGATCTAACACCTCATGCTCAACACTCCATCCTCGTTCTTATTAAATTAACATTGTCATGCTTATTAATCTGCCATCCAATTGATTAGCTGAGCTTGCAGTGGCTGGACACCTCATTCTTATAGGACCATCCATAAATATGAGGGTGTTGCCCTCTTTCTACTGTTTTTGCAACTAGAAATCCTAAAACCTAAAGGAAACAGCTAGTGAAGAAGGAAACAGCTAGTGAAGAACAGAAATAAGGTGAAAGATAGCATCCAGGTAGAGAAAAGAGAGGTGTAATGAAAGGCTTTGGAACATAAATTCATATTGTGTGTACCATTACAAAATTGACAACTTATTTTGTAGCTGTTCGGTTAATATTAATTTGATTTAGAATTTTTGTTTATAATCCCATTGTTCATGAATAGATTTTGAAACCCCTGATTTTAGACTAAGGTTTGAAGCATGTAATAGTCACTAATTTCAAGAATCTACTTGATTATATGAAGATTATATGTTATATATCCTTGTTATGTAAAATTGATCATGAGTCTCAAGATATTTTTGAATATTTTCTCTGCCATTTTGTGTTAAGGGAATTTCAAAAACTTATTTTCACTAACTATTTGACATCTGAATTTATCAAAGCTATCATGGTAGAAATTTATATTACTGAATCAAAGAGATTTCTTGTGATCTTAGCCATTTGAAAAGTTCATTAATCATTATAGTTCCTAAAAGTAAAAGATTTTATGTTTTAGGAATTCAAATGAAACTTCCGATGACTTAGAGAACCCCTAATTGATGGGTACAATAGTTGGTCTCAGTGAACCTCCTACAAGCGAGTATAATAGTTGGCATCAATGAGCCCCTGACTAGTGGATATCTTAATTAGTTGAAGTTAATTCTTAACTAATGGGCTTTTGATCAGTCCATGACCAATGGTTACTGATGGGAGGCAAAATGGACCGTCCAACTCTAGCGTGGAACCACCCAATTCATGCCTAGCAAAACTCAAATTATATCAGGCCTAAGGTCGACCCCATCTCTATATGAGTCGGCCCCTTAACAACATGAGTCGACCCCCGCAGTCATGGGTCGACCCTCAGGCCGACCTCGGTCCCGTTAAGAGTCAAGCCGACCTCGGACCCCGCCGAAGGCCGAGCCGACCTTGGCCCTGTCAACCTTGATTCCGTCGAAGATCCCATAGATTGTCAGAATCCGTATTCAAACAAATCTGGAAAAATATCTCCCGAATCCTCCGCCCGCGGGATTGATCTCCGTGATTCACGCTGCCTCCAGCTAATGGCCAGCTAATCATAGTTTGGTCCGAGATTTCAGATAACGGCCAAGACTCTCAACCTATAAAAAGGGGGATAGAAAAAGGCCCTCAGGAGGCCATTAAAAGCACTCAGAAACCTTTCCCAAAACTCTGGATCAACTCTAACTTAGCCATCGGAGGGCCTTCACCGGAATCCTCGGCCAAAGCTTTGTGCAGGTACACTGGTGCGTAGGAGGTTGCTCCCTTTCTCCATCCCGGCCGGCGGCTTCTTAGATTCCTCCGGCGTGGTCACCTTCAGGCAAAATTTGAACCCCAATATCAGGCATCAGAAGGAGGGCCTGAGTTGTGATCATGAGGTTAAGGAGTTGAGGAGCTTCTAATGCATCGAGGCGTCGGGCACCAACTCCCGACAACTCACTCCAAAGCCCACCCCCTGTGGCACCGACGGATCAAATTCCTCAGGTCCAGCCAGAGCAGTTTAATCTGCTCGTCCAGCAAGTTCAAACACTCACCGCGGCCGTTCAAGGCCTACAGCAAGCAGGAGCCCAGGCTGCAACCCCTCCTCGCGGGCGTGAGTCCTTAGGGCGGCACTCACAACGTCATTCCCCTGCCAGGCAGCGCAAAATGGCCGACGAAAGGGAGTGTCGCCACTATCGAAGCTCCTACCGAGCTCGATCCCTAAGCCAAAAGGGCTATTCGCGCAGCCATCATCCTGAGAGCCTGCGCCGAAGTCTAATGCTCCGAGCATGAAAACAACCATCGGAGACGGGTCCATCCATGCCGAGCTGCAACAGGAGTCCCACCCGTCAGCGAGCTCGATAGAAAAATCAAGGAGTTGGAGCGACAAGTCCAGGCACTTCGAGACCAAGGCCCGAAGCGCGATGCCGATCTCGAATTCATAACTGAGTCTCCATTCCCTCGATGGATCGTTGATGAGCCGATCCCCTCGAGGTTCAAGATGCCGCAACTTGAGCCGTATGATGGCTCGTGCGACCCCCATGATCATTTGGAAAGCTACAAAGCCCTCATGACACTCTAAGGGGCCACAGACGCCTTACACTGCAGGGCGGCCCTTGCGCTTCGAGTTTTCCACTTCCAATAATGAGGCGAAATATGAGGCGCTAATTGCAGGGCTAAAGTTGGCGAAAGGGCTCAACATCCGCTGCCTGAAGGTCTTCAGCGACTCCCAGCTGGTGGTGAGCCAAGTTCTGGAAGATTTTGAACCTCGAAAGCCGTCAATGATGAAATACCTCCAAAAGGTACCGGACATCACTTCAACTTTAAACAACTTCGATAATCGGCACATTTTCAGGCCAGAGAATGCGAGGGCCGACCTGCTGTCGAAGCCAGCGACGTCCAGTTCGGTCGAGCTCCCGAAGACCACTTTCCTCGAGTACCTAAAGGCACCAAAAACAGAAGATCCTGAACCAGTCCTGTGCACAGAAATTGAGCCGAGCTGGATGGACCCTCTTATTAACTTCCTACAAAATGGAGCCCTCCTCTATGGATAAGCTTGAAGCCCGACGAATTGAGCACCAAGTGACTCGGTACCTCATGTATGGAGGCAAGTTGTACTGCCAGTCATTCACATCGCCACTCCTCAGATGTCTCCGCCCCTCAGAGGCCAACTATGCGATGCGGAAGGTGTACGAAGGAATCTGCGGAAGCTATCAAGGAAGCAGAGCTTTGGCACATAAGATTCTGCAGCAATGATACTATTGGCCCATAACTATGATATAATGACGCCCCGGCCCGAGCTCGGGGCGGCCTGCAATGTCAATCGCGAGCCGAAGAGGCTTCCTCGACCGCAGGACATGCAATGACGCTCTAGCCCGAGCTCAGGGCGCCCTGTAGTGTCGACCACGAGCCGAAGAGGCTTCGTCGACCGCGGGAACATGCAATGAAGCCCCGGCCCGAGCTCGAGGCATCCTGCAGTGTCGACCACGAGCCGAAGAGGCTCCCTCGACCGCAGGAACATGTAATGAGGCCCCGACCCAAACTCGAGGCGCCTTGCAATATCGACCATGAGCTGAATAGGCTCCCTCGACCGCAGAAGCATGCAATGAGGCCCCAGCCCGACCTCAGGGCGCCTTGCAGCGTCGACTACGAGCCGAAGAGGCTCCCTCCACTGCAGGAACATGCAACGACGCCCCGGTGTAGGGTTCTATCATGTCATATAGGGGCAGCGGAAGCTAGGAATGTTAAAAATTTCTTAATAAAGTTTCTTTACATGAAACCCTATTAAGCCAAGATCACCTTAATGGTAGTAATCAAATAATATAATATAAATGCAGAAATAGAAAAATACCTCTAACGCTAATCCAATGTGGAGAATTTCCACTAGGTGCCCAAATGTTCACCCTCCAACGTTGATCCACACGAAAACTTGATTCAAGACTTTAGCTCCAAAGACTTTGATCCTTGATGCAGAATTCTTCTAAAGAACTCTAATGGCTTGCTTTCCTTTCTTTCTATTTTTCTTTCACCTTATAAAATCACTTCTAATTCTTTTGTCCTAAAGAAGACCACCTTGTCTTAGATTAGGACATCCTAGAAGTAATGTTAGAAAGAAGGAAACTAATGTAAGAAAGAAGGGATATGAGAGAGTTGGTTTTCACCGAATGGAATAAATAAAAATCCCGGGAGCGCTCCTATTTATAGATGGCGTGGGGATGCATCACCAAAGGAGGCATCCCATCCACACATCCTTCAGATGGGGCGTGATGGCCAAGAGGAGCGCCTCATATGAGGAAACGTATCAAAATCAAGGAGCGTATCTTATGAAGCGACGCAATAAGTGCATAAGGATGAAAAGGAGGCGCCTCATCCTTAACTGCTTATCATTTCATGCGCTCTCTTTGTTCTCACGCATCCATCCCCACATCATCAGCCCATATGAGGCTCCATCATGTCATCATTCCTTCCTTTGATGCGCCATCACTTGATCCAATGGCTATGATTGAAGGCGCCATCAAAGAGGGGAGTTATGTCATCATCCAACGATTCTAGGATGATCCAATGGTCCTAATGCAAAGCGCCATGTACTTGACTCATTATGCCTTTATCCAATGGTGGGATGAAGATCCAATGGCCAATAGTGATAGCCCTCCATTAACCCAATCTAATTAGGTTCAAACCAACTCACCATTATGTCTTCATCCAACGGTAGAAGAAGATCTAACTGTCAAAAGTAACTGATTTATCAAATATAATCCAATTAGACTCAAACCAAGCCAATTAGGTGCCAACTCTTGGCTAACTCATATTCGAATCCGATTCGAATCCGATTCGAATCCGATTCGGGATTCGAATCCGATTCGAATCAGGAGCTAAGGTTTGCAACATCTGCTAGAATGTTTATCTTGCAAACATGATCTAATCCAATTAGACCCTTGATCAGTTTTCTTATGTGTGACCCATTGAGTTTCAAATTTAGCCAGCAGGTGTGGGTTCGAGTTGACCTAACCTGATTAGAACTCTTCTAATCGATTTAGGTCCAAACTGCGCGAACCCGGACTTAACAATTAGAATCCTTACTAATTGGCGATCGAATTAAACTCTTTAATTCGATCAAACCTACAAGACAAGATTGACGTCTAGCAACGTGTCATGACTATCCGAAAAATATGAAATTTGGTAGAAATACCAAAAAAATCCTTCAATGGCAAGTTACAGCGTAATTCAATCCTTCAATCAAACTACATCCTGAATATGTATATGAGCATGAATCTATGTCAAACTCAATTACATATTCATGTTTCTCTTAATCTTCTAATGATAATTCGAATCATGAAACATTAGAAACTCTTTCTAATTTTCATTCTGCTTTGATCAAAGACTTTCTGAATTATCATATGATTAGAATAAATAGGATGCGATCTTCTCTTACTAGAAGTGATTGATTTTTTGTTGACCCACTCATAATCTTCGTACACAATCCACCATATCCAGAAGACCTCGTACACAACTTATTGTCATGAATGAGTGTAAATCAAAACATGAATTTATGTGCACAAAATACATGGTGATCTCAGATCAAAGAATCGGTTGCACAACTCGCACTAAGAGAATCATCTTTTGACATGTAAGTAAGACTTCATAAGTTCATAAGATTTCTCTTTGTAGGTCAATTCAGTGAACTCATTCCTCTAATAAGCATCCACATCTTTGTATGTGTCTCCACACAAGTGATTATGAGATCAATCATCCTCTGCATCGAGCATACATAAGATGTGCCGGTCTTTCCGGTAGCATTGACCCCCGACTCAATGTACCAACGACTAAGAATACTTAAGATTAGAGTTTTAAAATTTTAGGTCTCACTAGTATGATCTCATCATAGCCTTAAAACCATTGCCCTAATCTAAGGGGTTCATCACAAATATAATAAACAGCGCATGATGAAACACAATGCCTTTATTCATAATTAAATGTCATGTACATGATTTGAAAAATCAAAAGAAAATCCTTCACAATACATATTGCGATTGGCTTGTAGGGCATCTCTTCTTTCATCCTGCCCAAGCTCGGGGCGCCCTGCTGCGTTGACCGTGAGCCGAAGAGGCTCCCTCGACCTTAGAAAAAATTTGAGGGCGCCTCGACCTTAGTTCGAGCACCCAAGTTAAAGCCTAAAAAGATTTACAAAGCCAAAAGGCATTAAAACTCACGACGACCTTCTACCTACAAGATACCCTAGCGAAAGTTAAACGGAGTCCCGATCTCAGTTTTTGCGTAAAGGTCCGAAGCAGACCTGATGTCCAACCACGGCGCCTAAAGTGCACCAGCGAACGACCTCGGAAGCAGTGAGCTCTTCATCGACTTTGCAAGACTTTGTATCTCATCCTAAGTCTAAGTTGAAAGCGAATGCCGAGCACAGTGACTTAGCCAAAATTACCTGGTTACGTGAAAGCTAAGCCAGCACCTAAGTTATGCAGTTCGGATTCTATTAGTCGAACACAAAAATTCAACACAAGACACCTACCCAAGACTTCACCGAAGAAAACTAAAAAAATAGGACCGCCGGAAATCGAAGATGAAGGAGAGAAGTCCGCTACGAAACTCACCGGAAAGCACCAAGAATGCTCGAAGAAAAGCTTGAGGACGACGATGATAGCGGCCGGAAAGAAGAGTAAGAGCGATGGAGGTCAAATGGGGGCCCTAAGGCCTCCCCAAGACCTCATATAGCCTACCTCAACGGCTCTGATCAGCATACCAGAGCGGCCAAGCGGCTAGATCGAGCCATATGGCAAACCCAGAAGCTCCCTCAGTAGATCTTCCTGGATTGCAGTGTTAAAGGCCGAGGTCATCACGATGGCTGCCCCGGGAGGCAAGGCATTGATGATTGGCCCCTCGCATGCTATCAGATAACGCCTCGAAAGGGAGCGCGCATACAATGCATTGAAGAGCTCCCTTAACCACTTCCGCTTGGAATGACATGGCAGCTTAAACCACCCAAGCTCGACTCGGAAAGCTCGGCCTGAAGCCATTAGCTCCAATGATACAAGAGGTGCATCCCACTCGGCATATACACCTTCACGAACATTTGGTTGTAGCACAGAACGATCGACAACTCGGCTACTTCCTTTGCTCGAGCCAAAATGATGGGAGGGCTGTGGCATAGAACGACTCGAACTCGAAAGTCGGAGGGCAGATTATGGGAGGCAAAATGGATCGTCCTACTCCAGCGTGGAACCACCCAATTCCTGTCGAGCAAACCTCAAATTATATCAGGCCTAGGGTCGACCCCATCTCTACACGAGTCGGTCCCTTAACAACATGAGTCGAGCCCCGCAGTCATGGGTCGACCCTCAGGCAGACCTTGGTCCTGCTAAGAGTCAGGACGACCTCAGACCCCGTCGAAGGCCGAGCCGACCTCGGCCAGAGGCCAGATCGACCTCGGACCTCGTCAAAGGCCTAGCTGACCTCGGCCCTGTCAGCCTTGGTCCCGTCGAAGATCCCGCAGATCCTCAGAATCCATATTCAAACAAATCTGGAAAGATATCTTCTGAATCCTCCGCCCGTGGGATTGATCTCCGTGATTCACGCCGCCTCCAGCTAATGGCCAGCTGAACACTGCTTGGCCCTTGATTTCAAGTAATGGCCGAGACCCTTACCCTATAAAAAGGGGGTAGGGAAAGGCCTTCAGGAGGCCATTAAAAGCACTCAGAACCTTTTCCAAAATTCTAGATCAACTCTAACTTAGCCATTGGAGGGCCTTCGTCAGAATTTTCGGCCAAGGCTTTGTGCAGGTACACCGGTGCGCAGGAGGTTGCTCCCTTTCTCCGTCCCAGCTAGCGGCTTCTCAGATTCCTCCGACGTGGTCACCCTCAGGCCAAATTTCAACCCCAACAGTTACAATAGTTGGTTGCTAATCGGCTTGTATGGAAATGATCATAAATATTTCAAGTTTTCAAGGTAATTAATTGTTTTAAATGTTCCTCAATGTACTTCAATTCTTAGGTGTATTTCAGTGTTTCCGTAAATGAGTGTATTCAATAATCTTGACAGGCCTCTTGATAATACCAATTGTTTTCAAAAGCATTCTAGCAATTTATAATAAAGTTATATTGGTAAGTGTACCTTTGGGTATATATTATAAGATAATGTTTATTATCTAAGATATGTATTATACAACATTGTTTATTAACTATTTGAATTTCAATATGTACCATATTGTACCATTGTTCTATTTTTCTTCACATTATATTGTTCGTTGTGTTTGGGTACTTGTTGAAATTGTTTATTAACTATTTGAATTTTAATATGTACCAATATTGTATCATTGTTTTATTTTTCTTCATACTATATTATTTGTTGTTTCGGTACTTGTTGAGCTATGTAGCTCATCATTTAATAATGACATTTCTCAATAAAAGGCTAGCAAGCTTAATGCGCTTTTGGTGTACATAGTGAAGCTACTACAAAAGAAAGAGTTAGATCATTTT
>JAOXJJ010000537.1:11233-23712 GCA_025769935.1 Phoenix roebelenii
CCTCCGATGGCCAAGAGTTGATCCAAAGTTTTTGGAAAAGGTTTCTGAGTGCTTTCCATGGCCTTTTGAGGGCCTTTTCCTACCCCCTTTTTATAGGATGAGGATCCCGATCGTTATCTAAAATCTCGGGCCGAGCTATGATCAGCTGGCCATTAGCTGAAGGCGGCATGAATCACGGAGATCAATCTCGCAGGCGAAGGATTCGAAAGATATCTTTCCAGATTTGTTTGAATATGGATTCTGAGGATCTGTGGGATCTTCGACGGGATCAAGATTGACAAGGCTAAGATCGGCTTGGCCTTTGGCGGGGTTCGAGGTCGGCTCGGCCTTCGGCGGGTTCCGAGGTCGGCCTGACTCTTAGCGGGACCAAGGTCTGCCTGAGGGGCGACCCATGACTGCGGGGCTCGACTCATGTTGTTAAGGGGCCGACTCATGTAGAGATGGGGTCGACCCTAGGCCTCATTATAATTTGAGGTCTGCTCGGCAGAAATTGGATGGTTCCACGCTGGAGTAGGACGATCCATTTTGCCTCCCATTATCTTCCCCCCGACTTCCAAGTTCGAGTCGTTCTTTGGCTCGAGCGAAGGAAGTAGCCGAGTTGTCAATCGTCCTATGCTACAGCCAAATGTTCGTGAAGGTGTATGTGCCGAGTAGAATGCACCTCTCGTATTATTTGAGCTAATGGCTTCAGGCCAAGCTTTTCGAGCCGAGCTTGGGTGGTTTAAGCTGCCACATCATTCCAAGCAGAAATGGTTGAGGGAGCTCTTCAATGCGTTGTGTGTGTGCTCCCTTTCGAGGCGTTACCTAATGGTATGCGAGGGACCAATCATCAATGCCCCGCCCTCCGAGGCGGCCACCATGATGACCTCGACCTTTAACACCGCGATCCAGGAAGATCTGCTGAGGGAGCTTCTAGATTTGCCACGAGGAAAGATTTGGCCGCTCGGCCGCCCGGGTAGGCCGATCAGAGCCGTTAAGGTAGGCTATATAAGGCCTTAGGGAGGCCCTAGGGTCCCCATTTGACCTCCATCGCTCTCACTCTTCTTTTCGGCTGCATCATCGTCGTCCTCAAGCTTTTCTTCGAGCATTCTTGGTGCTTTTCGGTGAGTTTCGCAGCAGACTTCTCTCCTTCGTCTTCGATTTCCAGCGGTCCTCTTTTTCCAGTAGTCTTCTCCGGTGAAGTCTTGGGTAGGTGTCTTCTTCCTTTTTGGTCTCTCGGAGGGTTATTCTTCCTTTCCATCTTGTTCTTTGTCTTTTCCTTCTCAACCTCATGATCACGACTCAGGCCCTTCCTCTAGCGCTAGCTGTTGGGGTTGAAATTTGACCTGAGGGTGACCACGCCGAAGGAATCTAAGAAGCCGCAGGCCGGGATGGAGAAAGGGAGCAACCTCCTGCACACCGGTGTACCTGTACAAAGCCTTGGCCGGAGATTCCGGCGAAGGCCCTCTGATGGCTAAGTTAGAGTTGATCCAAAGTTTTTGAAAAATGTTTCTGAGTGCTTTCCATGGCCTTTTGAGGGCCTTTCCCTACCCTCTTTTATAGGGTGAGGATCTCAGCCGCTACCTGAAATTTCAAGCCGAGCTATGATCAGTTGGCCATTAGCTGGAGGCGGCGTGAATCACGGAGATCAATCTCGCGGGCAGAGGACTTGGGAGATATCTTTCCAGATTTGTTTGAATACAGATTTCGAGGATCGCGGGATCTTTGACAGGATCAAGGTTGACACAACTGAGGTCGGCTCGGCCTTCGGCGAGGTTCGAGGTTGACCTGGTCTTTGGCCGAGATTGGCTCGGCCGTCGGCGGGGTCCAAGGTTGGCCTGACTCTTAGTGGGACCGAGGTCGGCCTAAGGGTCGACCCATGACTACAAGGGTCGACTCATGTTGTTAAGGGGTCAACTCATGTAGAGATGGGGTCGACCCTAGGACTGATATAATTTGAGGTCTTCTCGGCAGGAATTGGGTGGTTCCACAGTGGAGTAGGACGATCCATTTTGCCTCCCATCATTAGTGTTGGATTATGAACAATATTAAAGGGTGTTAAGCATCTAAGCTTGCTTAATAGAAAAGAAACAAGGGTCTATTTTCTTTACAATACAATTAGGATGCTATTTTTTTATATTAACAATTTCTATTATAGGTACAAACAAGAAAAGGAATAGACTTGAGTAGATTTAAGTTAAATGGTCCTAATTTTCTTCAATATAAAAAAAGGTAAAGAGAGGTAGTTTTGGCAAGATTAGAGCATCCAAAGAACCATGACCATATTTCCTTAGATAGTTGGGTGATAAAAGAGTGGTCAATCCCTATGCTACTTAGATGACGATGGTCTCTTTATAAAGGAAGTAGATGATGGTTTTGTTTAAAATCAACTTGATGATGTCATTCATTCTCCCAAATACTTCTAAGGATCAAGGCCAAATGAAAATATGCAACCTAGACCAGAAGTGGTTCATCTACATCGTGGACATATAAGAGGAAGATGTGAAGTCTACACTGAGGGAGAGGATGGATCACCTTCAGAGGATCAAGAAATTATGGCTCATAAATGGATAAAGGGAAAAAACATTGAGAACCATTTACAGTACATTAATAATTTGGCTGTCATCAACTTGTAGGTGCAAAGCACCATAAATGTTAGGGCACCATAGTGGCAAATGTAGGAAAAAATTATGGTGATCTTTATCTATTAACCATTATGCTAAGCGATGCACAATGACATAAGCCAATTACGGTGACAAATGAACTTGAGTTAGTGATAGGTGTAAGGACCACATGGTCATCTTTTTAGTCCTGCATTACTTGTGCACTAGGAGGGTCTTGGGTTCTATATAGAGCTAAAGATCCAAAATAATAACTTCTAGCTAGTCTTTTTTAATAAGATCCTGAATCAAGGTTGGCCAAACCGTACCGAGCCAACCCGGCGGCGAACTGGACGCGAACCGGCCGAAACCATTCGAACTCAGTGCGAACCGTCCGATTCGCACCGAGTCAACCAGTTTCTGAACCAGGCCCCCCTATGCTTCTTTTGTTAAAAGGTGTTGGGAAGGATGAAGGTCGTCCCCACATCTTCTCTCTTTAGTTTAGACTTTAAAGTCTAAATAGCTCCTCCTTCCCCCTAATTTACAAAATCACACCGATTCAACAAGATTGAAGAAAAATCCAAGCCTCCCCTATCTCATTCTCTCTAATATTATTTGGCACGAAAAAATAGCTCAAAATTTACAAAATAAGAAAAGATCATGCCAAAATATTTGATTTGGGATTAATTTTATGCTATGTTGTAGACCAATGGATGATCTACATGATGACATAAAAATTTCTAATTTTCGAACTATATATAATATTTAAAAATTAAAAATATATTTTTGAATTAAAAAATAAAAATATAATTTAAAAAAAAGTAAAATCAGAAGCTTATTTAGGGGCATGAAAGCTACTCTTCAATAAAATTTTGATATCCATTTATTTAAAGTTTGATGCAATCATGGCACAATCGCCTAGGCCTAAACTTAGAAAAATTAAAAAATAAGTAGCCTTTGATGCAAGCCCACGGATCTAGAAAAATATATGTAGTAGCCATTATTAAATTTTATATAGATCTGAGCTGAAATTAATTTTTTAAAACATTTATATTTTTTAAAAAATAATTAAAAATATATAATTAATGCCAAAAATTATGAAAAATTAGTAGTACATATTACATAATTCAAAAGTATTTTCTGAAAAAAACATATTTTTTTAAATTTATAATATTTAAATATATTTTAAAAATTTAAAAATGATAAAAATATATAAATAAATAAATAAATAATATGAAAAATTAGTATTATGTATTAGATAAATAAAATATATTTTTTAAGATAAAAAAATATTTTTATCGTAACAAAATTTTATTATTTTTAAATAATTGATAAACCAAAGTACTTGATAAACATTCAGGAATGGAACCATCAAAGAAATAGAAGCCAGAGTGTCACATTGGTTAGAATAATGAAAAATGCTTTCAAGTCGGCACCATTGGAACTGCAATTGGTGCAACACGAAATTCAAGAGGAGTAACCAAGTTGAAGCGGCAATTAGCTAGTGATTACCCCGACATATCTGTGTCGGAAATGTCCACAGAAGGTTCGGCAGCTGATGAAGAAGCACTTCGTTAATTTCAGAGCAACGAAAGAGAAGGTTTCCAAGAAGAGACGAAGGTAGACTGCTGAGTGGCAGAGCCAGCTTTCTATCACTCTAGGGAGTAAAAGTATGCGTCCACTCTGGATGACGAGAAAGCACAAATCCAGGCTACCATGCATGCTGGTCTGGATGATCAGTGGCAGCAGGATGAAGTGGCCAGGCATAGAGCTCGATTTGGGCCCCCATATTAAAGAATCGGGCTCCGATTTTGTGAGCAGCAAGGCAGACCCAAAGTTCAGGAGGACCTCCTTAATTAGAAAGGCCGCAGCATCTATGCTGGAGTCTTTTAGTAGCAAAAAAAAATTATCTAGAGAGATTCCACCAAGAGCAGCCATCCATGATTTATATCCACATGCCTTCCCCAGCAGAAATTCGAAGCAACAGAGGGTTGACATAATACTAAAGAAAGATAAGAAGAATGATATGAGGCGAGCTATTGGATCCTAGTTTTACTTCAGCCACATTCCAGCGAATATAACAGACAATACATACTATAAATTTGTCATTTCCTCCATACAGGCTATCGGTCCCGGTGTATATCCTTCAAAATCGAAGGATATATACGGTGAGCTTCTTGACAATAATAAGGAGCTAAAAAGTAGATTGCCTTATATAAGAGCAAGTGGCCCGCATATGGACTGACGGTGATGCGTGATGGTTGGACTAGTCCAACCTGGCAGAGCATTATCAACTTTTTGATATATTGTAATGCGAAGACTTTTTTCACAAGTCAGTTGATGCTTCCGATCAGGTGCACAATGCCACGTACATCCTCAAATTGATGGAGGTGATTAATCAGGTAGAAGAAAATGTCATGTAGATTATCACTGATAATAGGCCACAATATAAGATCATCGGAAAGACCTTGGAGTGGCGGACACATTTTCTAGACCCCATGTGCTGCACATTATATGAACCTCGTGTTGATGGATATTGCGAAGATTCATAGGGTGCAGTAGATAGTGGAGACAGCTCAAACCATTGTTGGATATATTTATAACCATATATGGGTCCCTTCACTAATGAAGAGGTATGCAGGGAGAGAGATCTTAAGACTAAGCGTCACGATTTGCTACCAACTACGTTGTACTTGATAGTTTTCTTAAAAGGAAAGCAGCCTTATGTCAGATATTTGTCAATTCCGAGTGGCAGAAAAATAGATATGCGAGGGTCGGCACTGAAAGGAGCATTGTCAAGAACTTGGTAATGAGGCAGACGTTCTAACAGCGGGCCACTATAATAGTGAAAGCTATCAGACCATTGTATGAAGTGTTTCGGGCCGTGGACAGCGAGATATACCCCCAGATGAGCATTTTTTATCATATGATGGAGAGGGCAAAGATTCAGATCAAGGAAGCAGATCCGACGTATGCTTAGGAATACATCGACATCATTGAGCGGCGGTAGGACTACCAGATGGATAGAAACTTGCATCTAGCAGATAAGCAAAAATATTAAAAATTAGACTATTGTACTTATACAATTTTACTAAGACAATACGAACTCTATCTGCAGCATACTACCTGAATCCGAAGTTTCAGCACGTCATAGCTAGAATCGATATGGATGACGAACTTCTGGCTGCTCTACATAATGTGATTTACAAGACTGAGCTTGATCCAGAAGTTACGGCCCTATGTCTAGAAGTTAACTTAAGTAATATGTGTAAGTTAACTGGTATCTTCAATTATTAACATTTACAACACGATTCTTTTTCACATACTAAAATATTTAAAAAGGACACTGACAGCTTGGAAGACTCAATAGCTGTCGTAAGTAAGAAAAGTATGAATCCAGGTATATTACACATCAGAAGGATATTTATCTAGCATTAGATAGTTACTAATATGATACTATCTTAAATGTAATTTTCTTTAATATTTTTACAGTTGAATGGCGGATTCATTTTGGCTGGTCTGCGAAAAATCTTAAGCAGCTAGCTATCCGGATCCTCTTCCAGACAGTCTCCTCAAGTAGCTGTGAATGCAACCGGTCCATCTTCGCCCTCATCCACAGCAAGCAGAGGAACCGTTTAGCACAGAAGCGCCTCAACGACCTTGTATATGTAAACTACAATCTAATGTTGTGGGCAAAGAGCAATATTCCATACAACCTTCCAGCTGATCAGCCATAGCCACAGGGGAGTCGGTCACCACATGAGTTCTTGTCTGAGATATCCTCAGAGATATGATCGAGAGATGCATGGAAGAGGCCACTACACTACTCAGTCGACTCGGTCAGAAGGGCAACATACATCCAACCAATGTAGCCAAATAAAGGGGCACAAATGGTAAGCAGACAGCGAGTGGCACGAAAGATAAAAAAGCAGCTGCCCAGCATACCAAAAAAGAAAAAAAAAAGCACCTATAACCTCACTGGAGAGTGTGGAGGAGCCAGTTCACTCAGATCAGATACTTGGAGCAGCAGTTCTGATGGTCATGGATCTACTAGCCAGGAAGAGAGTGGATATGAGACCACCGTTTATGAGACAGTTGTAGGATAGTCTTCGATTCACCGGTGAGTTCCAGTTTACGCATGTTACATAGGATAGGGACCACGGTGCACAATCTGATAGAGCCCGCGAGGATACGAATACATATAGAAAACGGGTTTCTCAAGGTTCTTTAGGACACGATACAACTACAGATGATCTTGCACGTGAGTAGGATCCATAGACGTATCAGGTTCCGAGTCGTCTACTGGATTCTATTACCGGCAGCCACAGGCAACCTATGACTAATACGGATACAAATATAGATATGGTGTGTTTGAGGTATCTTCCGATGGCTACTACCCTACGTAATCCGGAGCATCTTACGAACGAAAATATTTGTGACCTTGAGAAAATACCGTATCTTTAGGAAGTATTTGTGACCTTAAGAAAATACCGTATAAATCTCAATCCGAGAAAGTCAGCCTTCAAAGTCATCTCGAAAAATCTTTTAGGGTTCATGGAGACAGCATGAAATAAAAGCCAATCAAGAAACAATCCGAGTCATGCTTGAGATGTCGCCACCGAGGACTGTGAAGAATGTGTAGTGCTTAGAAGGTCGGTTTGCAATGCTCGTTTGCAATGCTTAGCAAATTTGTTTCAAGATCAGCGGAGAGGTGTCTTCTGTTCTTCAAAGCCCTGAAGCAAATAAAGGACTTTCGGTGGATCGAAGAGTGCCAAATTACCTTGAATCAACTCAAGGAGTACCACACGTCACTGCCTCTCCTCTCTAAGCCAAGGTTGGGGAAGATACTATATTTATACCTTGTCGTCTCTCGTCACTGAGAACCTCCCATGGGGTTTTCAGCTCACATGAGGCTCAATTATTGGAGCCTCCCATGAAAGGGGCATCACATGCACCACACATGAGGACGAGACGTGCTTGGAATGCGTGGAGGGCACAAGCACATGACCAGAGGGGGATCACATGCGCGGCGCATGAGTGCATGTGGGATGTGCGCATGGCTTGAGCATGTGATTAAGGGGGCGATGGATTGAACACGGCAAGCAACACGCGCGCTGAGCACAACCGAACAAAGGATTGGACTCGGTCCTAAGCCCAGACTGGTGCAAACTAGCCGGTCCACACATACCGCTCTAAACCGACCAATCCGCACGTACGTCTCCAAGCCGGCCAATCCAGAGCAGTTCGCCCCATTTTCTCGTTTCGAATTACCAAACCATCCAGGTTTGGGGACGATACAATATGCTCTATACCGTCCAGTTCGAGATGGTACGGTGCACCTTGAGACAAGGCTTAGGACCAAACAGTGAAGAGCTTAGGATCTAAAAACACCTAATTAGCTTTTCTTTGAATAAATTTGATTGGACATTTGTATGAGTTTTCTTATGATCTCTTAAGACTATGGCCTCTCATAAATAATTATGTTAAATTAATTGCTACCTTTATTAACACTGCCTGAATTTGGAATGACACATATATAAAGAAAGGCAAGCCTTCCATGTCATGCAAGTTTAAACCCTATAGATGTGCGGCCGTCTGTCACATGCTCGGCTCATGCTAATAGGTCAGGGCATGATAGATACATTATATACTAGTATCGTACCATATTGGTTGCTAGCCGGTATAGATTCCGAAATCGGTTCGACGAACCTTATTTCAGAGATTTGTCAAGAACTAGGTTTAAGAAAATATTTGCAAAATTTCATTTGAAAAAATAACTTTAAGCTAATTGGAAAACATCGATGAGAAAAATGAATATTATAAGA
Organism: Phoenix roebelenii; assembly: GCA_025769935.1. Classification (NCBI taxonomy): domain Eukaryota; kingdom Viridiplantae; phylum Streptophyta; class Magnoliopsida; order Arecales; family Arecaceae; genus Phoenix; species Phoenix roebelenii. The sequence goes on from JAOXJJ010000537.1 coordinate 19,638, forward strand.
CATTAATAATATCTCTTTTAGTATTTCCTTTTATAACCTACTTAAATATATCTATTAGACAGAACTATGTTTTATACTTATCCCCATTTCTCCTTTTTTCCTCCTGTCAAGTCAAAGACTTGGAATCCTATCCATATCTGATTTCCATGCTTGCTCCAACTTTCCATACAACAATTCTTGATTTGATTCTTTTTGAGACAAATACAGCATGCTAGTTGTGATACAGATGTGATGCAGAAATTTATAGTATGAGTAAAATCATCACAAGATTGAAAACTATGAAACCAAGTATTAAAAAGAACAAAAGAAAAGTTCATAGGTGGACTTTAACGAAGATAAGATTGCGATTATCCACTTAAAGGAAAGAGATGTTTGGGCGTACGGCAAGATGAATTAGAAGACAATTGTCTCATGCAAGATCTCATGGACGGTAAATGATAATGCTTATCATATGAACTCTCCACAAGGCTATGATATCTCTATTATTTTTAATGTATAGATCTTTCAACTATTATGATGATAAACTAGGTGACGGAACAAAGTTACCAAAGAAAAAAAAGTTGCCAAAGAAGACAAATACCAAGTTGAGCAAATTCTGTAGAATAAGACTATCACAATCAATGTTTGGTCAAGTAGAAAAGTAGAAAACTAGTCTCCATCAAAAAACCTTTATATTTCAAAAGCAGATCGTAGAATATAGATACTAAAATTCTACAGAGAAACATGGAGCTATTCTAGAGGAGACAAGTTCTCCCATCTAACAAAAAAGATGCACAAAATGAGATTACATGAAGAATTATGGGTCAATAATAAGCAAAAGTAAACAGGAGGATTGGGGAAAAGAATTGGGGAAGATTGGAGAGGGAGGGAGGTGAGAGAGAGAGCAAGGGCTGGAGGGAGAGAGGCTAGGGTTTCAAAAGGACTCCGCATCGAGCGAAAGAGAGGGGAGTGGACAAGGAGGGAGAGAGGCTAGAGTTTCGAAGGGACTCCACATCGAGAGGGAGAGAGACGAGGATTTCAAAAGGACTCTACGTCGTGAGGGTGAGAGAGATGGGCCAAAGGAGGGAGAGGCAAGGGTTTCGAAGGGACTCCGCATCAAACCATGTTTCGAAGGGTCCGCACCATCTGCAAGGGGGATTTATGGTTTCAAAGAGAGACCATGAATCGTGCCAGTAACCAACTGGTCTGGTTCGGTACACCCCAAACTGGCTGGTTCCGCAATCCATGATCTACGTCCTGCTAAAGGATTAGAATCCACTAAAGATACAAAGGTGTATAAAATCCACTAAGAATGCTTTAAAATAAGTAATATAATTAATATCAAAGAGTTTCTTTAGTAACCCAGGCCCTCGCGTTGGCCAACATCAAGCGGCTTATAAAAAGTCAACTACTTCTAAAGAGTAGGAGCATACCCATGCTACCATAGCCATGGAAGCTTTGCCTTGTTGGCAAGTTTCTAAGGTGTCGTCCACCAAAAGTGAGAGAGATAACCACCAAGTGGAACTTAGAACATGGCTTTTACTATTATTAGCATTGGTGGAGATCGTCGAATTTTAGTTTATTTTTACAGCAAAACATGTTCCACGTGTGAGCGATGGCTCCATGGTCAGTTGCAGGCAAGGTGCTCAGACTCAAGGCTTAGTGACCAAACGTTGTGCCCACCACCAATGTTATCTCAATTGCTATCATTTGGATGAAATGGCTAGCTTCACCCCGAGAGCATTGGGACAAGGCCATCGTGCTCAACATTGCATCAGTCGCCGACACCCCCTTGAGGGTGGATTCTGCATTGTGTCACTATTATCCAAGCCTGTAACTCCTGTCAACTTTGCCCAGGAGGTGAAGTAGCTAGACCTGTCTAGCTCGTTGCTGCCCATTATTCAAGTGGCTTGACAACAAATGGGATCTGGTAGCAATTTATTTAGAAGTCTACCAAGACGGTTTGTTTTAGGTGCAATTAGCTAGCCAATGAACATAAAGATTGCCCTCACCCAAAGGGACCAAGTAAAACCATCAAGCCATATAACATCATGGTAGAGATAGATGCTACAATAGTTGTTGGCTTAAAAGCAACGTCCGCGGAACCAATATCGGGCACCGTACCGGTTGCCCGGCAGGACGAGTCGGTACGGGCCCGCATCGTGCCGTGCCGGATCCGTACCGACGCAGTAGAGGAGGTGGAGAAGAAAGGGGGAGAGAGGGAGGCTGGCGAAGTGTGGCGGAGGCCAACGGAGGGTCGTCAAAGGCCAGTGACCCGTGCAGAAGGCAGAAAAAACCTCCGTAGCTGAAAAATAGGGTGAGTCCTCTGTTTTGTTCAAAATAGGGGTCCGACCCCTTTTTTAAAAATCACGAAAATAAAAAAAAGGAATCGCGAAGCTACGGAGCTCAAAGAAGCGTCCTCCGTGCAGCTCGTCGATCGGCCTCCATCTCCCTCTCTTCCTTCCTCTCCCTCTCCCTCCCTCCTCTGCTCGCTCTCTTTTTCTCTCTTCCTTCGTCAGCCGTCGGGATGGCTCAGAACGGATGGAACCGCCTGGCTCAGAACGGTTTCGCCGACTCTGTTTAAAAGGTTTGATTTTGATAATACAAAATGTTTGAGTGAGAAGTTTACTAATCACTTGCTTGAAGCGTATCAGAATGCTCACAAGAAGCCAAGATGATATCAATCCATAACTCTCAATGTGGAAGAATGAAACTCAAAATTATGAAGTTCTACACAAGAGGAGTCGACCCAGAAATACTATGAGACGACTCCTAAACATCCACAGGCAAAGGCAGAAGACTTCAACTTTAGGTAGTTTCAAGAGTTGACCCCAGAAATATTGAGCTGACCCCCTGAACGTCCACAAGCAAAACTAAAAGACTTCAACTTTGGGTTGTCTCAAAAGTCAACCTCAGAAAATACACGAGTCGACCCTGACACTCTAATATAGATTGGCACACTTTTATGAGTCGACTCCAGAACTTGACTAGTCGACCCCAAAATAGTCTCAGAAGAAAGACAGAAAGAGGTGAAAAAGTGCAGATTTTCACGAGTCGACCCATGAAGATCACGAAACGACTCTTGTTGAACTCAACGAGTCAACCTCAAAATAGCGACAGATAGAAGACAGAAAGTAGCCAAAAACATGTTAGCAAGTCAACCCTAGAAAATCACAAGTCGACCTTCAGTCTTGGATGAGTCGGCCCTAAAGAAAAGAAGAGTCGACCCTACAATGACCACAGGAGCGCAGCAAAAACAAGAGCTATCACAAGTCAACCCCTGAAGATCATGAATCAACCTTTGAAAAAGTCGAGTCGACTCATCTGCGTCTAACAACAATAACGGCTAGTATTTCTGTAAATCAGAATGGTTGTTTTTGCCTCTCAACGGCTACTTCAGCTTGTCTAACAGCTAGAAACATCTTCCAACCACAATTTGATAATATAAATGCATGGAACACCAAAAGGAAGACAAGATTTGAGCATGAGAAAAAAAGAGATAAAAAAAGAAAGAGAAAACTCCAAGTGCATTCAGTGAGAGCCAAATGAGCACATTTTTTACTGTTAGAGAGAGTTAGTAAAGAGCATTGAAGTTCATTCAAGGCCAACCAACTACTTTCAGAGCTCCATTAATTCTTCGTCTATTTGTCTTTAAGGAGCTATAATTTATTTTGTTACATATCTTTCTTATACTTTGTTATAACAAGTTTCAAGGATTGAAACTTGGAAAAAAGGCCCATCCAAATCGTGAATTGGATTGTGTTAAGCAAAGAAAAGGCTTGGTGGTGAATTTGGTTGATTTTCAGTAAAATCAATTGGGTTGGTTGTGAGCCTGGTCAAAACAATCATGCTGTAATCTTGGAGAATTATAGTAAAAATTTTCAACAAGGATGCTTGGAGAGTGGACATAAGTGTAGAGTTGCCACCGAACCATTATACACCTTTATGCATTTCTGGTGTTTGATTTGTGTGCTTCATTCTCTTGCATATTTACTCGCTTATAGTTCATATTTCCAATCGTATGTCACACATTAAATTTTCATTCCGCTGCATTTTAGTTTAAATTTTTGAAAAGTCGAATTCCCCCCCCCCCCCC